>CM040245.1:210920967-211123887 GCA_022545495.1 Chrysanthemum lavandulifolium
TGAAGGATATGCGTAAATAACACGACCCCACGCATAAGGTCTACACTTACAGTAAGCTTCATCGATAACGCCACACGCTGCCGCTCGGGGTCAAGGAAACTTCCTTCTTCGAGCAAGTTTTATAACACCCAGCAGTGAACCCAATCGTTGTAGTGTAGTAATTGTGGTGTTCACGGTATTGATATCGCTCTCTGGGGAATAGGAATGCTAGTAAGGAGTTACTACGCTAAGGTTAAGGTTGAGGAAGATTATTTTTATATTTTTATATTTTATTAAAATGGAAAGGTACGTAATCTCGGGTATTGGATTTGGGGGTTGGTATTTCACCGATTACTCTACTATTATCTAATTATCTAAACTAAGGTTGTGGGAGTCTATGTCTAATTAATGTGTGCTCGCATGATAGTTTAAAGATGTGTTTACTTAGGTTAGATTATCCTTAATTATCTCCTATTGATGGTTGAGTTGTCACGCCTTATTCCTAGTCATACAGTGTCTAAAGTTGTAGGGTATGCGCTTCTCCCTAACTCTTTGAACTTACCAAAGGGTCTCGCCTACAAACCCACTAGGATGACAAACTCCTACTCTAAGGCGCCTTTGATGGTTTAGCCTACAACTACTCAGGTAATTATATTCTAAGGTTCACAAAGACGAATCAAGCATTATACACAACGAATGACCCATCGCATTACTAGATCATTAATCAACTAAGATAAGAAACAACCAATCAATATTCAATAATTAAGTTTCATACTTCCTAAGCAAACACACAAATAAATTAGCCGGACATGTAGAACATGCAAGCATACACACAAATAATCAAAGACATAATTGAATTAATGAAGTAAAGACTTATCTTGATGTAAGATAGGGTTTAAAACCCTAAAATATCTGACAAGACACCTTAGGTTCGGTTTTAGGTTTTCACCCAAAAGACTCTCCACAAAAGACTAAAAATTCGGATTCTATATATTAGATTATATATGCGCGACGCCACCTTATGTTTAGTGACGCCGTGTCGCCGCCATTAGGGTTTCATCTTCGCACGTTAACCTTGCGCGGCGGCCACCTTATGTCCGCGACGCCGCTTCTTCTTTTCCGACGCTCGTCTCGATTGCATCTAGGCCGTCCCGAGTAATGACGGCCTACTCTTTCACAACTAGACGCCGCCGCTTGAAAATACGAGTTTTGGGTTCGGACCGTCACAACACTTTGGGATGGCGCCGCCATTAGCACCGACGCCGCCGCCTTCAATTTTAGCAACCGTGAGTGTCTCGATTTTGACTTTGGCCATTTTCTTCATATATTCGCCTTTTCGTCCAAATAAGTGCCATTCCAAAGATTTTGCCTTCAAGAGACCTAAAAGTGAAAAGGAACGATATTAAGCAATAACGGATACAAAAGTGATCAAATAAGGACTTAAACGACCCTCAAAATGGTACCTTTAAAACCTTATCAAATATCCCTACACTTGTTATTTGCTTGTCCTCAAGCAAATGTGCTTTTAGCCAATTAATTTATAAGTTGTGGTCATGAAGCATTAATTCAAAACGGTCCACAACACATATAAGCCTCAAGAAAGTCATAACAAGCACGGAATTATATACTAGCACCTCACATGGGGTGTTTGGATACTCACATCTCTCTCTCGTGTATATATGAAATATAACAAAATAGGAAATGGAAGATAAACACTCATTAACCGGTCCTAGTACATAGATTACTATAGGCTGAGAATAGATCAAACCTCCATCGCTTGGTGTAAGCACCTAGGAAAGACTATCAAAGAGGTCTTTAAAGGGTTGTAATGTTAGCTTACGGTAGGGAAACAAGGGTTTCGTGGGATAGGCTATTTAGTGGTGGCAAGTCAAAAATCTCTATGTTAAATGCATATGAAGAATGGCTGCTAAGCCAAGACTCGACACTCTAAACTCTAGATAACTCAAATAAATAAACATAAATTTAAAGGATAGATGTAGGATGGTAGCTCAGATTTTTTTTTTTTTTTTTTTTTTTTTTTTTTTTCACTCTATATTTTTTTTTCTTTTTTTTTTTTTTTTTTTTTTTTTTTTTTCATACACTTTTACTCTACCATCCTCTAAGATAACATCAAAATACTAGGGATTTATAGGCATATCCCTACACTTGAGTTTTATTATTCTAATACTAATTTGACCCGAATTGAAAAGATCAAAACACTTGGGGTACATTATTACGCAAACAAAGGGAATTTGAATTTAACGCTCCTTCCCGTCATTTCATAAACTTTAACTTTTCCCATGAATCCCAATCGTCCCAAAATCTGTATACAAAGGATATGACTCGACTTAGCAACTTATGCAAGCAACTAGATAATTGAACTAAGGGTTTAGGGTGATAATAAAACATTTGCACCAAAGTGAGTGCATAAGGCGGGTAGGCTAAGGCGATTTGGGTGTATATTTAATGGGGTGTAAATAATGTTTTCATTGATATTCGAAAAACCAAACATCACGAGAACCGCGAAAAGGATAGGCTCGAGGGGTTAACTAGGGTATCGTACTAAAGATGAGTACAACGCAAAGGGTGTGGGGAATTACTCAACCGATGTGGAAGAAGTAATTATATTACGGTATCAAACAAGTGTTATCCTAATGCCTCTTATCATTTAGTTATTCCTAACTACACAAGTGTAGCCTCACTTATGATCTCGAATGCATCACAAAACAAGTTCTAGAATCTAATATACTACCGGTTCACACTCTAAGCATTAAAGATGAATGCTTTAATTCCTACTAATCTAAGGGCGATCCTCACATTTTGGTGGAATTGGGTGGTAAATGGTTTTGTGCTAGTCATGCAACTTCCTATCCATGAGACGCTTTTGTTAAGACTAATGGCCCACCCTATATGTCATAAAAATTTTAAATTTGGTGCCAAAATTACCCTAACCGACATTTTCTCATGGTTTATTACATAATCACAATTGGACAAAGCAAATAGTCAATGATAAGCATAGTTTCAAAGTTCCTGCTTTATTTTCCTCCTACACTTAAACCGAACATTGTCCCCAATGTTCCCAAAAGTATCAAAGTTATGATAAAAGAAGGTAATTAAAATGAAAGAAACTAATACTCCCTCGATTAGCTTGGTAGATCCGTAAAGTGGTGGTTAAACTTTTCAAGAAGAATTATCATGAAAAGCTCCTTCCAATCTTATGTAATTTCTTCATGACAAACTAAACCACACACTTGAAGAAAACAACGAAACCTTCACAGAAAATCAAGTGTAATAATATATATAAGACTCGATTTAAACTAAGATATAATGCTTGTGGAATGGATGTTTACTGCATTTCTAAGAAAATTAAGACCGAAAATTCCAAAATTTATAAGTAGCTCGTAAAACGAGAAAAAGTAATCGACATTTTACTCCTTCTCGCCGACGTCCAAGTTGCAATCTCGACGTCAAAGTTATCCCGACAAAACCGGTCTCGATTTTCCGAAAAATTCGAAGATTTACATCTTTAGAATCGGAAAAATTTCGCAAAACATCCATTATGACTCGACACAAGCATTTGACTCGAACAAACAGACATATACATCTTTTAGTTAATTGTTATTCTCATGTTTAGGTTTCTTTTGAAAACGTGTGTAATCCTCCCTACACTTATCCCTTTATGTAAAATACCTTTATATGTAATTAAGACGAGGTTAAAAACAAAATAAAGCATTTTTACAAATTTAAACATGAGGATAAACAATTAATAAAAGATATATGACACTAACAAGCAAACAATTAAGCATGGGTTGCCTCCCACGAAGCGCTTTTCTTTATTTAAGAGTCTTGTAGCTAGACTCATAGTCGTGCTCCTACGTTTCCTCACGTATCCTCTCGTGCTCATACTTAAGCCATTCCAACGCTCTTTCATTCTTTTTGTAATCATCTCCTAATTCAAGGCATTTTTTGTAATACCGCTTAGTTTTCTCATATGGGTACCTAAGCCCACTCTGCTTATCCCTTTCACTAAGCAATGGAATTGGGGTCATTCTATTACAAACCTCGATGTCCTTATGTTTAAACCTAGGATGAGCGCGTGGCATTTGGTAGATAAAATCTTCAACTTCATCAGAGAATGTAATTAGACCATCAATCATCCGTTCATTCAACCTAGTCAATTTTTGAAAGTTTTTCCAAAATTACTGAGTGGAGGTCCTTATCTATAAATTCTCCTAAGTCTTCTAAGACCATGAACTCTACCAAATAAGCAAAACTTCCGACAAACACGCAAATAAATGACTCGCTTCAACAACATTGTTCCTTTGATAAGTTAACTCATCGACCTTGATTTTGTTGTATAGGTCCTCGAGATTAAGTTTAAAGGTAAGAATGAATTCAAATAAGCATCGAACCCTTCTAGTCCTATTTTGCAAGGGAATCAGCATGTTAAAGGGCCATCTTTCTCAATCCTACACCTAGGGTCAAAACATCGGGAGGGTCTTCTCAATTTCATTAATGACCTCTCCGCTATCAAGTGCCTCACCATAATCAAATTCCTCATCGAATCGTAGTAATAGAAAGGACTTTGTTGTTGCCAATTTATCTCATTATGCCCTAGGTGATTACTAAAATGGTGAGTGGGTGAAGGGTTTTTGGGATTGCATTCTCAATCTAGGGATTGGGAACGGTAGAGTGAAGAATCTTCGATGGAAGATGCGGATCATGTTGAGTGATGGTTTTTTTTTTTTTTTTTTTTTTTTTACGAACGAGGTCACGTAAGAAGGGGATAGACCAAGAGAAAGCTAAAATGAGAAAAAGTTTACTTGATAGGAATCAAGCAAAGAACCTAAACGAGGTGGACTATTAACTAGCTATTCTATTCCCTGCAGGGCGCCAAAACTTGATAACGCCACACGCTGCTGCTCGGGGTCAAGGAAACTTCCTTCTTCGAGAAAGTTTTATAACACCCTAGGCAAAGTGAACCTAATCGCTGTAGTGTAGTAATTAGGTGCCACGGCATTGATATCGCTCTAGGGAATAGGAATGCTAGTAAGGAGTTACTACGCTAAGGTTAAGGTTGAGGAAGATTATTTTTGTATTTTTATATTTTATTAAAATGGAAAGGCAATGTAACGGGTATTGGATTGGGGGTTGGTATTTCACCGATTACTCTACTATTATCTAATTATCTAAACTAAGGTTGGGAGTCTATGTCTAATTAATGTGTGCTCGTATGATAGTTTAAAGATGTGTTTACTTAGGTTGTATTACTCCTTAATTATCTCCTATCGATGGTTGAGTTGTCACGCCTTATTCCTAGTTGGTTGTGTGTCTAAAGTTGTGGTATGCGTTTCTCCCTAACTCTTTGAACTTACCAAAGGGTCTCGCCTACAAACCCACTAGGATGATAAACTCCTACTCTAAGGCGCTTTGGATGGTTTAGCCTACAACTACTGTGTAATTATATTCTAAGGTTCACAAAGATGAATCAAGCATTAAGTTCACAACGAATGACCTATCGTGATTACTAGATCATTAATCAACTAAGATAAGAAACAACTAATCAATATTCAATAATTAAGTTTCATACTTCCTAAGCAAACACACAAATAAATTAGCTTGACATGGAGAACATGCAAGCATACACACAAATAATCAAAGACATAATTGAATTAATGAAGTAAAGACTTATCTTGATGTAAGATAGGTTTAAAACCCTAAAATACTGTACAAGACACCTTAGGTTCGGTTTTAGGTTTTCACCCAAAAGACTCTCCACAAAGACTAAAAATTCGGATTCTATATATAAGATTACATATGCGACGGCTCACCTTATGTTTAGTGACGCCCGCCGTGTCGCCGCTATTGTGGTTTCGCTTCGCCACGTTAACCTTTGCGACGCGCCACCTTATGTCCGTGACGCTGCCCTTCTTTCTTTCGACGCCGCCCTGATTGCATCTAGGCCGCCCGAGTAGCGACGGCCTACTCTTTCACAACTAGACGCCGCTACTTGAAAATACGAAGTTTGAGTCTCGACCATCACAAAAATTTTGGACGGCCGCCATTAGCACCGACCGCCGCCTTCAATTTTCAAAGAATCGTGAGGTCTCGATTTTGACTTTGGCCATTTTCTTCATATATTCGCGCCTTTTCGTCCGAATAAGTGCCATTCCAGATTTTGCCTTCAAGAGACCTAAAAGTGAAAAGGAACGATATTAAGCAATAACGGATACAAAAGTGATCAAATAAGGACTTAAACGACCCTCAAATGGTACCTTTTAAAACCTTATCACTTACGCCAAGGTTTTATATACGCCACGCGTAAGCTTTACGCATAAGGTCCCCTTTTCACGGATAATATTTCTACGCTGTAAGTAAGGATCCTACGCATAAGCTTCAAGGCTCACGTATACTCATCCCGCTTTATGCATAAGCTACAATTTATATGCCTAAGCCTTGATCAAACCTTCGTTATGAATTGTTACGGCAGTAAACTTGTATATAAATGAATCATAACGTCACGAAACCAATAATGTCACTAATAAGTTTATACTTAATATGTTGTGAAAAATAAGTGATAACATAAACTTTAAAACTTAAAGTTAACTAACTCACTAAACTTATCACGACTTCATTAGACTATTGAACAAACAAGGATTTTGGACTCAGAATAATCATTGACACATCACATTCAATAATTAGACAATAAAACCATTTGTTAACTAACATTATGTCTTTCGATATGTTGGTTCTTTGGCTAAATGTGTTTGTGATCACGACATGGAAGCTCAAATGAATGCGGATGCACCAAACGTTCTCACCATTGCGATATTTTCTCGCATGGCTATCCAATGAAGATTGGAAAGAACAATCTCGATTTGACTTTGAAACTCTCACCGCTTCGGAATCTTCTTGTCTCATTGCAGTGGATATTCAAGAATCATCCCTATCGAACATGCTCACCAACTCTACCACTATTTCGAGATCTACATACAACAATTCGAATACAATGCAGAGGGTTAGGTCAAAGTGCGGTAACAATGACACTCAATCACAAACAAGTTACCATCACACATGCACTTAAGGGTTGTTCTCCTCATTCCTCGACATCATACCAACCCAATTCTCTGCACTGCACTCCATCAAGAGACTGCTCGCAATTCTTGATTGATATTGGGTACGACGAAGCTTCAGGGTTATTAATAAGCATTCTCACGGATCTTAAAACATTCCTCAACCTTGAGAACCCTTTATATCATCATCACAAAATCCATTTATGGTCGATAAATGCTATGAGCATCCCAAGTCAGAGAACCGCAAATCTTTTGGGCTATGTTCAACATGAAACACATCAAGTGAAGCTCGATATGGGATGACATGATGATATTCCTCAAAAGCTTGGCTCAAAGATTCCTTATATCGATATACAAAATCGTTGATCCAAAGAGCACTTGGATACAACCCCGATATCCCCAAAGAATCAATGACCCCGACAATCTTGACGTGTTGTCCGAACCCACTCTAACAATCGGATTAAGGAGTCAACTACCAAGAAACCGGTGTTGTGTTGCCGATATCCTTCTCTCGATGAACTCAACACTCTACTCTTTTAAAAGATATATGGCAAACCGTGAAAGAGAACAAAGTTGGCTTTCTTGATGAAAATCTTCGGTACTCCTACAAGAAAACCGTAAGAGGAAGTGCGGTGAAGTGCAGTAAGATCGAGAGTCGAGGAAGTTTCCCAAGAGAAACTCCACGCAAAAGGAAAGTTCCATCTAAGGAAGTTGTTCCTATTCCACCCCAAGTCCGAACCGCAAAGACAAACTAACGGACGAGGAATCGAGGGTACCGAATCGATGAAGAGATTATCTACTTTGAAACCGCAAAGGATGACACTCCATCAAGATTTAAACGTCCTGTACCCATCCAAGCAGATAAAGGAAAAGGAAAGACCTTAGTTGAACAAGAAGAAGAAGAATCAAGAAGAGCCACCGAAACCGATTACAAGAGGAAGTTTAAATTGTTAGACTCCAACACGCTGCAAAAGAATTTGCTAAAGATCAAATGGGTGGCCCCTTGAGGTCAAGTGGTGATGTTCAACCCACACCGGATCCTGATGCGTTAATCGAATCCGATAAGGGAACCGTGCCACCACTTTGAGCAACAACAAAAGCGCGTGGAAGAGTCTATTGAGTATGACATTGAAGAACCGTAAACGGAAAAGACCGAGAAAACAATCATTGATGATACAAAGATTGATGAAACGGACGATTATGATCGCTTTCTTTTAAACACCCCGTCTGCTCAAAGGAGAAAACTTCAACCACAAGGACCAAGTCTCCTCACATCTCATCATCATCGGATTCATCTTTCATTCATCACCACCACCATCAAAAAGATCAACCAAATCAACATCCAAATCAAAGAAGAAGCCAACAAGATCTTGGATCTCTCAAGCTAAGACGCGAATCGTTAAAGTCACAAACAGTGTCATAAAGAAAGACGCGCTCTTCAAGAAATGAATTTCTTCACGACGACATGATACCTTCATGACGAGAATGACGAGATGAAAGTTGAAAGGAGTATGTCCGTAAGCTCATGAAAGATGATCTTCAAGGAAAATGGACGAGATGATCAAAGGATACACTCACAAGTTCCTTCTTGACGAAGTTCCTAAACCGACAAAGGAGATGTACACGCATAACTTTATCCGAATCTTTTGCATTTGGCAAGAAACCATGAAATCAACTCCAATGAATGTAAACATCAATCCAGTTGAACCCACAATCTTCTCGGATGATGAATTGGTGAACCGTTGGTAGCTCAAATGTCAAAATGCTCGCAACATTTGCCTCCCAATGGTTGTAAATTGTTTGAAGCATTTTCGAATACCAACTCAGTCATCATTCGGAGAAGAAGCCGAAGGCCTAAACGCCCAAGAGACGGCGAAGACAAAGATAAGGATAAGGATAACGAGCCCAAACGCCAAGAAGTCTAGTGAATCATCTTCTATGCAACCTCCACCCCAACGGACTCCAGCTCAACAAAGGTCTCCTCCTCGCTCTTCTCTTGAAAACCTCGGGATTCTTCTCGAGTTACCACCCCACTCGTAAAACCGGTGATCACTTTGAGTATACGAATTGGTGACGAAGAGGAATTCCATGAGCCCCAACAACAACCCATCTCTCCCGACACGGCCAAGAAACGTAATCCTCCTCAGGCCAAAGAAGAAGAAGAAGACGACGCCCATGGACCGACGCCTTATCATGGCTAGACGAGGATGATCTTGAATTGAATGGTTCTCAAGCTTGTTGATTCCACTCCTACCCAAATGAAGGTCAAGAGGTTCCGAATGTAGTACATTGGAGCATGCGAAACTACTACAAGAAAAATTCCGTGTGAAGAAGATGACGAAACCGAGTTAGGCGAATCAAGAATGAAGCATTTCAACTTCTAAAAGGCAGTTGGAAAGTGCTATTGAAGTTGAGTATCACCTTGATAATATAGCACGAGCTATGTCTAATAACATGGATTGGCTCAACCCGAAGCAAACATCGACTTCACCAAACAGGACAACCTCCATATTACACCGATCGGTCAAAACCTCTACCAACAATTGGCCAACCAGATCAAATTTAGGATTCCATTCCGATATTTCTTCAACAAAGACTTGGAATTTCTTCTACACGGTGGCGATGGTTCAAGGAAATACGCTACATCTCCGACACTTCCATTCCCGGCAGCCATATACTCTAATTGCATAGCCATCGAGGAAAGGGCTAACCACATGTTCTCCAACAATGTGGAAGTATATGACCGTGATGCATTGTATGGGATTCACCATTGGTCGGAACGCCGATGAATCTACCATGTAAGCCGTGTTGAAGTCTCAACATGAAGTGTTCAAGATACTAAAGCAATCGTGGCTATTAAACATGTTGATCTTTCGCCTAAATGGGACTACACTTTTCTCAAGAATATTGTGGTCAAAAGGCAAGACGAAGGGATTATGCATTCTCTGAAGCGGACTTTGAGAATTTGTCTATCAACGACATTGAAGACATGTACCTTGCCAAAGTATGTGGTCGCATGAGACAATTTTCAATCAAGAAATGCTGTGAATTCATCAAGTCCTTGCTTATCTTCATCGAAGCATAGTCATCAAAGAACGTGTAGAAGATATCCGACTGCGGTTGAATCATATCGGATCCGTGTCAACTTCACTCCACCTCGGCTAGATCTTCCCGACATTAACCATCTTTTACAACACACACTCATCGACCAACCATTCGGAGTGGTTTACATTAGTGAAATACATGGCGAACCGCTTGATGGCGTGTAGAGATCTTCACAAGTTTGGGGATCACACATTGAAGAAGGTTAGGGACGGATTGGCTTATAGGTTGAAGGATATTCATGAAGGTATTGGGTCACAAAAGCGATGGAATTCCAAGGAAATATAGGATGTGAGGAGGATCATCGAAAGATTGATGAAAGGTTGTATGGACGGGACCGATTCGTAACTCGGAGAGCTTTGTAGGCGGTCGTCGAGATTGCTCTCACGGCTATCAACGCCGGTTCGCATTCCCGGAAACATTGATGAACTTCACGGTATCCTTGAATCGCTTCTATTTCATAATATTTTGGATGTGTGTTTAATTATGGCGATGGCTTGTGCACATTTGATGTACAACCCGTTCTTGTCAAGAAAGGACCCCGTAGTGCGCTTCAGGTACAATCCTTATAAAAGGAGTGAAAGCTTTTACTTTTGAGTAAAACCTATCAAACCTTTCATTTTCAAGGTTTCTTGAAAAGAACAAGTACTTCCCGTATGATTTTCAAAACCTCAATATTTATATCACTTGTGGAGGGGAGTATTTGAATTAAAACTTTGTTCACAAATTGTTCACGATGGTCATCTTCCCAACACTCGAAATGGTCATATTTATTTCAACTTTACAAAAATAACATTTTATATGCCATTTTGAGGGGAGAAAATTATGTGATAAGAAATATGTTGTGTAAATGCAAATGAATCTTTGTGCTATAGACTTAACCAATGAATTGACGATACTTAATCGTTAGTAACTCGAAAAGACTTGTCCGGACGGTAATAATTTCAAGCTAGTTCGCTAGTGATGTAAACGTGTCTCGCAAAGGACTTGTCCGAATAGAATGTACCATTCGAGAAACTCTTGGTAGACATGAACTCGACGGGTTTGACAACCTTTGAGGTTTGTCTACACCTTCATAGTAGTTATTAGAGCTAGTTGTCACCTAAAAGTCGACAATGTAACTCTTTAACTATGCAATGTAACCGTGTCTCATGGGGATTGTCTATCTTGAGTTGATCAATTCATAAAGTCGCGCTCTTTCCTCACGTGCTTGATTTCCGTAAAACTCTTAGCAGCGTGTGGAGGAGGTATTCTGCAAAATATCAAACTCTTACAGTGGTACAAAATGTTTTACAATCATAACCGTTGTAAGAGATTTTCTTGAAAATTGGTTTTATGGCAACATAGGTTAGTCATGGAGTTATAAGGTGACTAAGGTTAGGAATAACCGTCCTATGATCCGCCAGAGCGGAGGGATCTACCCAAGGACATTACAAATAGTTAGTACTTAGAAGTCCTTAGGTACGATTATAAAAGGAGAAAATGAGAATCGGAGAAAAGAAGGAGTTGAAGAATTAAAAAGAAATGCAAAGAAAAGGGTGAAAAGAAATAGCCCTCCAAATTATTCAACTTAGGGCGTATAACACGGGTTCAATTCATATACTCTTGGTTGTCACTTAGTGAGCCTTGTATTGAAGATTAAAAGTCGTCATGGACCCGGTGGCGCATGCACTAAACCTTCTTAGCCACTCAAGTTTCTCTCAAAGAAGCTTGTTTCATTCTCACAGAACCCTACGTAAACTATTGGCTTTCTCTTAGAGATCATTTGGTATTGAAGAAGGAGACCCTCTCCCTAGTCTCCGCCGGGAAAACCAAAACGCACTATTGAGTCTAGAGCCACGAGATTCATCAAAGATCTCTTAGGTACACTTGACATTTCATCACTTGATGTTCAACAATAAGAACATCGGTGGTATGTTATCGAGTCCTTCACGAGATCTTAGCAACTGTCGAGAACATTTATAAGAGGTTCACAATAGTGATCTCGGTGATTGAATGGAAACTCCTGCCGGTCAACATCAACAGCCACACAGCGGTCACTCGGTAACTCCCGTGGATTACGCTTAGTATGTCTCAAACGGTCTACGATCGTGAGGTGATGCTTGGTGTACCTCGGAACTCATCCGAATCGTAGGTGTACTTCGATACATCGTGTTATCTCACTTGTGGGACTCCAGGTTCGAGACGGCCTTTGTAAGAATTAGAGTTGTGTTTTCACACTATGTCGTTAACACTCTCAAGTTCAAACTGTAAGTGCGTAATCCCTTATTTCTAACCGCTTTCATGTTTTCTTCTTATGGAAGCTCAAGCGGAATGATCATCTGATTCTTCACATGTTCATGCCAACATCATCACTAATGGAAGTTCTATTTAAAAGCAACACAAAAGTCGAGAATGATTCTTCGTCAAGACAAAGAATCTACAAAGTTAAAGACTTAAAGAACTTCATCGATCTGAAATCCAACGTCAAAAGCGTGTGAGCATGTTGAAGAATGACGTGAGACACCTTTGGCAATGAAGCGGCACTGAAAGCGAGACTTGATCACGACAACAACAACATACTATCACTACCATCCCAAAGAAAAATGAACAAAGCACAAAGATAATTATGACGTCAAAGCGAGCTGTTTAAAGAAAACAATTTCTCTACACCGGGAGATTGTTCGAATCAAGGCAATTCTTCTCACAAGAAAGAAGAATGTCGAAGACGTAAAGCTACTATTACATCAACGCCTTCACCGTTCATAATCATTCATCACCAACACTTAGGGGAGATTGTTGGAATCACTCCTAAACCTAAATCAAGTGTTAGTAATTCAAATGTAATAGTTAGCTTAATTATGGCCTTTATGTTTGTTATTAGCTTAAGCTTATGTAGAAGGCCCATGAGCTTAGGCCCATGTCCATTAAGGAAAGGAAGGGAGTAGGAGTGTTGCCCTAGCTCCCCTTCCTATAAATACTCTTGTATAACCCTCACTTGAGGGTTGGTTGTTCAATTTACTCTCTTTCACATACTCCACGCATAACCGTCTTTATTATCATACGCGTAGTGTTTGTGTGTGCGTTGTTCAACCAATCTTTCTTCTCTATTTCTTCTCTTGATGCTTGTGTTGTAAAACTAGTGACCTAACATGGAAAATCGAAACATCACGAAAACCGCAAAAAGGATAGGCTCTGAGGGGTTAACTAGGGGTATCGTATACTAAAGATGAGTACATCGCAAGGGTATGGGGTAATTAATCAACCGATGTGGAAGATGTATTTATAATACAGTGTTGGGAATTACAATTGAGTTGATAAGACAAAATATGAAAGATGAAGGACTTATGAAGACAAATAAAGATAAGGGACCTACTTGTCAAAGAAGTATTTATTATCTAATCCCTTGTAGTCATTTGTAACCCTAGTATCTCTATTATATACAGAGATATATGGAATTAGGTTTAAGTGTGTCAAGATGTAAAACACCAAAGGTGTGTGTGTGTGGGAAAACCCAGGCATGGGGTGCCTAGGGTTTTGATGAAGTCGACTTGTAGTGTTTAGCCCCAAGGATCATTGATCCCTGTTGTGTAACCGTCTTAGAGTTGATCATCTAGGATTGGGGCTGTGGATGTGTTTTGTAGAACACATGATGATGACGAAGAAACCTAAATAATAACAATGCTAGTTTGATTATTCCGCTGTGCATATATATATTGTTCATTGTTATTTGTGCTTTATTGATAATCCTAGATAAGGTCTAAACAACGTTGAGCATCGATTCTAACATGTGGTATCAGAGCGGGTGGCTCTTGATATCTAGGATTTACAAGGTTTCTCGAAGTAAATGGCGAAAAGATGAAGAAATTCGAATCTGAAAATTTTCGTATATGTTTCTGCAGCATAGTTTTCAAGAGGCGATAACGTTTTCTTGAACCGTTGGATCGGGCTGAAATTTTGGATGGAGCTTCTCTATATACCCATCTAACTTTTCAACGAAGGGATCTTCGATCTGAGATTTCAATAAAAAGTTATACTATGTCGAAGTTGGCTGCATAGGAGGTATTAAAATATCGAAATTTTTAGGGTTTCGTTTTAAAAACCGTTTTCTTTGTTCTAATTTATCATGGAATTCGTTTTTGGATCATTGTTCTTCATACCCAAATCATCTTATCAAGGACAGTAGCTTTGGATTATGGTCTAATCGCTATTTAGGGTTTTTCATTGTTTGAAGTTGGAAAGAGTTTGTTAGCTCCTGAATTGTGCATCATTATTTGGCTACTTGTTCTAAGGATCGAATTTGTTTTGTCATATTTCCCATAAGAGAGGACAACAGATTCGTGAGTTGGTTATCAGTGGTGATGGAGTAACAAGTCTAATGTGCAATTACCACTGCTCGTACTTTCATTTACCACTGCTATCAGGTAGCTACCACTGCTCAGGTATCGGTTCCACTTCTAGCTTCTCGAACCACTGCTAGTTTATTGTGATTACCACTACTAAGCTTTTTGTTTCCACTGCTCATACTACTGCTTGCATCAACATCTGCTATAATCATTCATATATGCTGCTGTGCTCACTTATTTGCTGCTCCATATTTAGTTCTTATTTGTACTTGTATTACTACAAGTGAATCAAAAAGGAGACAGCAAGTAGTATATGGTCTTTGGTGCTTGTTTACTGATTTTGGAGTGTGACATGTGTAAGTGAATTTGTGACCTGGTGTTTATTGAAGATAATTTCTGCTACTGGTCAAGATTGGTAAGCGTGGTAATTAATTGAAAATGTTATTTGGGCTGCATTTGGTGTATTCGAAGTATGTGGGATAAATTTTGCATGCATGGTATTATCAAAAGTTCACATTGTCAAGGTGCACATGGTTTTACGAGAGGTGCACATGATATAGTTTTGGATTTTAATGTGAAATATACGTGAGAATACAGGTTGTGAATGCCAAATATGAGAAGATAGTATCTAAAGTTTATTACCTTTATGCATGCTTCTCTCGATATCGGACAATATAAGATGTTTTGGTTTTTGGACGACACACACATGGCTAATTGGTTCACATACACAAGAGGAGTTTGGTAATGTTTCAAGACCGGTGTTTAATAATGATGATTTTATTATTTGGTTAGGTACATTGCTTGAAGTAGATATCATGTTCATGTTCAGGGGAAGTTTTTCACTTTTTAAATGGTCTCTACTATTTAACCAAAGAATTATTCTTCATGTTACTACTACTTGGTTTCAAATGCGCTTATAGTCATCTTTATTAGTATTTTGGCTGGTACTATGTTCTTCATGGCTGGAACTACAACGTATTTGTGACCATGGTGGTTAGTTATTCGACAAGTTCTTATGGTTATTTACATGCATCATTCGAGGGGAATACTTTTACTACTACTTGTTGATATTTATACTCCTGGTTCAGATTTCTTTTGCCTTAATTTCATTTTTAGCAAGCTTTTTGGTGATCTTCATGGCGGGTATCTTAAGGCATTAGAAGGATGGATTAGTCGTATGATATTGGTTTGTGGTGGTTGGAATCAAAGTTGCTTTTACTTAGCGTTTCCTAGTGGATTATGACAAAAAAGGGAAAAAGGCATTACATAGAAGATTTGCAACTTGAAGATCCTTGGTGATATTGCATGTTTAAGCGGAAGTTTGTTTATCTTTCATGACATATTTGTTTGTGCTTATTTGGTTTTGTCATTATCAACTAGGGGAAGATTGTTGGGAATTACAATTGAGTTGATAAGACAAAATATGAAAGATGCAGGACTTATGAATACAAAGAAAGATAAGGGACCTACTTGTCAAAGAAGTATTTATTATGTCCCTTGTAGTCATTTGTAACCCTAGTATCTCTATTATATAAAGAGATATAGGGAATTAGGTTTAAGTGTGTCAAGATGTAAAACACCAAAGGTGTGTGTGTGGGAAAACCCAGGCGTGGGGTGCCTAGGGTTTTGATGAAGTCGAATTATAGTGTTTAGCCCCAAGGATCATTGATCCCTGTTGTGTAACCGTCTTAGAGTTGATAATCTAGGATTGGGGCTGTGGATGTGTTTTGTAGAACACATGATGATGACGAAGAAACCTAAATAATAACAATGATAGTTTGATTATTCCGCTGTGCATATATATATTGTTCATTGTTATTTGTGCTTTATTGATAATCCTAGATAAGGTCTAAACAACCTAGAGCATCGATTCTAACATACAGGTTTCAAATAAGGGTTATCCTAATGCCTCTTTTCACTTAGTTACTCCTAACTACACAAGTGTAGTCTCACTAGCGATCTCGGAATGCATCACAAAACAAGTTCTAGAATCTATTATACTGTCGGCACACTCTCTAAGCATTAAAAGTTAATGCTTTTTATTCCTAAAGATCTAGGGGCGAACCTCACATTTTTTGGGGTGGAATTTGAGTGGTAAAATTGCCCTAACGAATATTTCTCATAGTTTATTACACAAATTACCAAGGACAAGACAAATGATCAAGTGAGTGAATAGTTTCTAAGTTCCTGTTTTATTCTCTCTCCCTACACTTAAACTGAACATTGTCCCCAATATTCCACGAAAATATCAAAGTTATGATAAAGGAAGGTAAGTAAGGAAAAGAAACTAGTACTCCCCTGATTAGCTCGGTAGGATACGTGTGAAGT
Organism: Chrysanthemum lavandulifolium; assembly: GCA_022545495.1. Taxonomy (NCBI): domain Eukaryota; kingdom Viridiplantae; phylum Streptophyta; class Magnoliopsida; order Asterales; family Asteraceae; genus Chrysanthemum; species Chrysanthemum lavandulifolium. The sequence goes on from CM040245.1 coordinate 210,937,775, forward strand.
TGCGGTTAAACTCTTTTTCAAGAAGAATGCATGAGTAATAAGCTCCATCCAATGAGTGTTTCTTCTTCTTGCCAAATATAACATGCACACTTATAAGAAAACAAACGAAACCTTTGCGTAAAATCGGCGGTAAAACTATATATGACACACAACTACACTAGAAAGCAATTAAGATAATGCTTGTGGAATGGATGTTTGCGTTTTCGGAAAATTAAGACCGAATTTCAAAAATTTAAAGTTGCACAGAAAACAAAAGCGATTAACTGTTTTACATAGCTCGACGTCGCGAGCTTTAATCTCGAGGCCGTCAGTTGTCCCGACGTAAAGTGGTCTCACTGCGTTTTCGGAAAAATTCTAGAAAAATTACATCTTTAAAACACGGAAAAATTCTCGCAAGACATCCATTATGACTCGATACAAGCATTTGACTCTAACAAACACACATATATCAATCTCAATAATTTTAATTCTCATGTTTATGTTCTTCAAAAACCTATGTGATCTTCCCCACACTTATCTTTTTGTAAAATACCTTTATATGCAATTAAGACGATGTTAAAGACAAAATAAAGCATTTTCACAAAGTCTAACATGAGAATAACAACAATGAAAAAGATATAAGACACACAAAAATTGAAAAACAAAACAAGCAAACAATTACGCATGGGTCGCCTCTCACGAAGCGCTTTTCTTTATTTATGATTCTTGTAGCTAGACTCGAAGTCGTGCTCCTACGTACCCATGTAAGTAAGTTTATCCTCAAGAATGTCATAAGGGTCAAACTTATCTTTTAACTTCCTATTAGTACGCTTAGTCTGGTGTGCCTTTTCAAACTTCTCTCCGTCGGGATCATAGATTGTCATCCTAGTATGCCATTGTCCATTCCCATCACTAGGTGGTCTATACCAACTCCAATTATACTTAGGATTCTCACTCTTAACTTTTCACCAATTCATGTTAAGATTAACAGGCAAGGTTCCTAGGAATTCGGTCATCTTCCTAAACACTAAAGTATCCTTGGACGGGTTCACTTCAATGTCCCTAGCCAATTATTGTTCATTGAGAGTTGCGTTACTCACGAAGGTCTCTGCTAGATAGAAAGGTTGTTGAGGGCCTACAGAATCTCTATTGGTCCAAGGCCCATATCTAGATGGTCTTCTATCCAACATGATCTCATAGGGTATTTGTTCATCCTCTTTGTAGTAGATATGCTTATTGACATCGTAAATTGACCTAGCACTCCCTTCTCCTACCATTATTTTAGACATCTTACAATAAATTATGGTACTAGTGGTAGCTAAGAATCCTCTTCCAACAAACAATGGGCATGTTGGGTCCTTATTCATGTCAAGCACATGGAAATCCGCTAAAAGAGTTAATCGACCTATGTGTACTACCATGTCCTTTATTATCCCTATCAGATATGCAATACTGTCGTACGCTAAACCTAAGATGGTTTTCATTGGTTCTATTTTTCCTAAGTTAAGGCTTTTATGGATGGACAACGGAAGAAGGTTGATGCTTGACCCTAAGTCAGCTAATGTGTCGAAAGCATTGGAATTTTTAATGCTACACAGAAAAATGAATAGCCCAGAATCATCTAACTTCTTAGGTAACTTATTTTACACAAATGCGGACCCACGTTCTCCTAATTTTAGTTCTTGCTCATATTTATCCTTTAAAGCATTATAGTAAGGCGCATGCGTCAAGACTTCAAGAACCGGTTTTTCTTGGTGGAGCTCCTTATACTCTTCTTCTAGAGTGGGTTTGGGTTCTTGATTGATAGGTTTCTCAAGAGTTGGATGGACCATTAGCTTGGGTTGTTGGTATCTCATGATGGATCATTTGGAACCCGTGTTGATGTCGTTGACCGAATGAACTTTTGGGTGTGAGGGGCATGGATATGCACTCTCCCTTGGTGAGCAAGAACATGAAGTCGATGAAATCGAATTCACTTTTGGGTTCTTTATAGTGTCACTTGGGAGTGCTCCAATATCCCGGTCATTGAAGGCTTTTAAGAGGGTGTCGAGCTTGGTTGTCATCTCGCTTTGTCATTTCTTGAAATTGGCTTCAAGCTTAGTCGATCGAGCTTCTTGAGATGACATGAACTTGGACACCATTCCCTCAAAATTAGTGAAAGTTACAGTGTTTGGAGGGTTGTTGTAGGATGAGTGGGTTGGTTGAGACCTATTGGGTGCACTAGATGAGTTATTTTAGGACGGGTTCGAGTTTTGGCTCCACCTAAGGTTAGGGTGATTTCTCCATGAGGGGTTGTAGGAATTTTCTAAGTTGTTTTGCTAGGGCTTGAAAGTGTACCACTTCTCTCCCGCTTCATCGGTACGCGTGGAGGCGTAGTCCACAAAAGCTTGTTCGTGGAGTCTTGTGCAATTACGAGTGTCGTGGGGACCACTACATAATTCGCAAGGTAGAGTGATTTTGCTCACTTGGTGTGAAGGCTTAGGATTCTCGTATGAGCTCATTAGGAATTTGACTTGATCTTCAAGTTCGAGCATCCTACGATTGGAAGGTTTTGAGTCAATGGGAGGCAAGGAGATTGCCTTGATGTTTTTGGGAAACTCACAGGGGTCATTCCAACATTCGTTGTCATAGAGTGCAAGGTCCTCTATTGTACCCAACGATTCTTTCGCGGTAAGTTCACTAAAGTTGCCACCGGCCGCTTGGTCGATGGTTTGCCTAGTTGAGAGATTTACATGATCGTAAAATATTTGAACTTGAAGCCAAAGATCGATGCCGTGATGAGGGACTTTAAAGAGCAAGTCCTTGAATCGAGTCCACGCCTCGTAGGGAGTTTCTCCTTGACGTTGTTGGAACATCAAGATGTCGTTCCTTAGTTTGGTAGTTCTCCGATTGGGAAAAATTGGGCGAGAAATGAGTGGTGAGATCATCCCAACTTGAGATGGATCCTGGAAGTCGCTCAAGCCAATTACTAGCTTGGTCCGTAGAGAGGTGGAAGAGACGTAAGTGCATGGTCTCCCGTGTGGTAGCATCAAGGTCAATAGAGTCAACGATTTTAAGGAAGTCCTTGAGATGCTGATTAGGATCTTCGGAACGAAGTCCATGGAATGCACATCCGTTTTGCACCAACCGGATGGTGTCGGATCGCAGGGCCGTAGTTTGAACTTGATCGAGGAGCACAATGGTGTTCCTATAGCCTTGATGGCTTGGTCTAGAGTATTCACCAAGAATACGGCCTCTTGGCGGGTCAATTGGTGGTGGGTTGATTGGAACTGGTTGATTTGGTGGGTTATCACCATCCATGATGAAAAGTGACAAGGCTACGAACAAAGACACGAAGAAGGGTGATAGACTACAAGGAAGCTAATGAAAGTGAGAAAAAATCTTACTTGATAGGAATCAAGCAAGGGAACCTAAGCGAGATAGAGATCTAACTAGCTATTCTATTCCTCGAAATGACGCCAAAACATGATCTTGCGAAAAGCGCATTCGGGGTCAAAGGAAACTTCCTTTTCTTCGAGCAAGTTTTTCAACCTCCTAGGCAGTGAACCTAATCATTGTAGTGTAGTATAGGGTAAGGCTCGGGATTGATATCATTCTCTATGGGAATAGGAATACTAGTAAGAAATATATGACGAGAAGGTGAGGTTGAGGATGATTCTTTTTTATGGTTTTTTAGAAAGCTAAGGTAAATATCTCGGGGCAATTGGTTTGGGGTGGTACTTCTACTGATTACTTTACTTGAACTAATTATCTAATTATCTAATTACTACCGGTAGCTATGTCTAATTGATGTGTGCCCGTATGATGATTAAAGATGTGTTCACTTAGATACTATTACTCTCTAGTTATCTTTTATTGGTCGGTTGAGTTGTCACGTCCGTTATCTTAACGCGTTGTATTCCTAAATATCGTAGGGTATGCGTGGTACCTAGTTCTTTGAGGTTATCTCTCGTATATGATCTACGGACTCGGCAAGCCTAAGCTATTTCATCCATAAACCATATCATCATAAAGCATACTCAAGCATTAAATACAACGAAGATGCCTAGTTGCACTCCTAAGCCAATTTCAATTAAGATAAGAAATAACCTAACAATAATCAATAACTAGGTTTCATAGATCTAAGCAAACACACAAGTAATTTAGCTAGACATGATAGACAAGCAAGCATACACACAATCACTCGAATATAGGATAGACATAATGATAATTTGGATTAACAAACTTATCTCGATGTGTAAAATAGGGTATGGGACCCTAAAATACTGTCCAAGTCAGACTACAACTGAGTTAGGGTTTTTTCTCCAAAAGTCTACCTCCTAAAATACAGAAAAATCGAATTCTATATATAGATTTACAATCGTGACAGCGTCACCTTTTGCATGGGACACCGTCAGCTCGCCGTCATTAGGGTTTTGTCTGGGCCAAGTCATTTATGGGTACGGCGTCACCTTAGAGTTGTGATGTCTTCTTGATTCTAAATCTGGGCCGTCTGGAGTGACGCCCTCCATAATTAAATCATGACGCCGTCATGTTATAAGACCAGAAGTTTCACTAATCTGTCGCGTGCATGTTTTGATCAAATCTTCATAGAAGGACGGTATCGCCCTTTAGATGGGACGCTGGCAATCTTGTTGATCGGTCTTGAGTGGCTTGATATTGACTTTGCCATTTTCTTCATGTATTTGCTCCTTTTCGTCCAAATGTGCTTCATTCCAAAGATTTTGCTTCCAAAAGACCTAAAAGTAAAGGAAAGAAATTAAGAACTAATGAGATATAAATGTGTTGAAATAGGGCTAAAATGACCCCTTAAAAGCATCGTTTTAAATCCTTATCATATAACTAACTCCCTCGTGAGGGACTTGTTTTGTTATTATTGTTTGTGTAAGGTTATCATGGAACTTAGGTGATATATATGGATCAAGATATAGATCTGCTCATTATTCAATCTCTCTCTCTCTCTCTCTCTCTAGTTTTTGATCATCATATTGTGATCCGTAATCGTTGATTGTGTAATCATTTTGATTTCTTGTAGTAAATATTTTTAAGGAGAATTGCATATATATATATATATATATATATATATATATATATATATATATATATATATATATATATATATATATCCTTCTTAAACTCTTTAATTACGTATATATTCAACTCAAAATCAAAATTACGTATATATCCTTCCTCAACTTTAAAAATGTCATATATATATATATCCAAATATTCTATTTATATATATAACCAATTATAAATTACATAGTTAATTATAAATTTACCATTATAACCTTATCTTTTTCAATTCTTTTTCCATCACGGATGCAGATCTTCGATTTTTTTTATTTTTTTTCTCACATGCGCCACATTCAATTAATGATGTCGATGCGCCACATTCAATTAATGACCACAAGAGTTACCCTCTAATATTAATTCTCCTTTGGGCCTTACACAGCCTGTGGATATCTCTGATGGGCCAAAAATAGTGGTAAACTCTTTTGGGCCTGAGGGTGAATCTGAGGTAAATGTACCTGTCCTTAATGAACCACTTGCCCATGCAAGTGTCGAGCCACAAGGAGATAAGGATCTAGAGGAGCTGATGTCTAGTTTCCATCGACTCTCTCATATGGCTAATAATTCACAACCATTGAAGGCACAAAGAGAAAAAATAAAGGTAAGAAATCAAAGCTAACTGTTGGAGGGACCTCTTCGTCCTCCCAACTTCGACATATGTTGATAATGAGGTTGTTGATGGTGGTAGAATCTTGAGAAATATTGGTGAACGTATTGGTTTCTCTTTTGATGGCTGTAAAGGAGATGGTGGATTGGCAGGTTCCTGTTAATCCCTTGATTAATTACTTCATGGTGTTTATTTTGTTACTCAAGAGTGTTATTTCCCTTAATGTTAACGGTCTTGGAGAGGATAAAAAGAAGTCCTGGATTCGAAGCATGGTTGATAAGGCTTCGCCTTCTTTTTTGGGTGTCCAAGAAACTAAAATGGAGAGCATTGACCTTTTTCTTATTAAGTCCTTATGGCCAAGAGGTAATATACATTTTGCTTATTGTAACACGGTGGGGGCTTCAGGCGGAATTTTAACAGTTTGGAACACCAATATTTTCTCGGTGGAGCAAAAATGTATTGATCGAAACTTTCTTGAAATTCTTGGTCATTGGTGTTAGGAATTAGAAATTCCAGATATTAAAGAGTCGGTCACCTCAAGTATATATAATCGTTAGAAAGCTCGTAGTCGTAGTTATTTTAAGTTAAGTAGTATTTAGTTAAGTAACACCGTGGAGGACGGACGGGTCTTTACCCATTGTATGCACGATCCACGGCCGAGGTGTGGCGATTTATGTAAGACTATAAATACTCTCTACCTTCCAAGGTAGAGTTGGAGCTCATAATAATATCTTTCACTTTCTCTCACTAAGTTTCCTAAACCTCTAACTTTCTCTCTAGAATTCCATTTATATGCCACTTTGTGTTATGGTTTGATGTGTATGTGAAAACTTATATTTATCAATTGGTATCAAGAGCCATGGTTAGATCATATCTTGCATCTTTGGATTTCTAGTGGTTTTAGGTGGTTTTGAGTTTGAAAAAGTTTAGTGGTTTTGCATCATTTGGTTGATTTCTTGTGTTAATGTTTTGATTTTGTTAGTACTTTTATGTTTAGAATCATCACAAGTGTGTAGGTTTTCATTTGGTAAGCTTGAATCATCTTGGTTGGGTTGTTTTGGATTGAAAAGTGATGTTTATGTGGTTTTCTTGCTAGCGACTTAACTCACGGATTACTTTCTTCGTAGCGACTTGCTTTACAAATTTGTAGTGAGTTACGGTTTTAGACCCTAGCGACTTAGATCTAGCGATTTCTGAGACAAGTAGTGGACTCTTCACTACGGTAGCGACTTAGTGGTAGCGACTTGGTTTGTAGCGAGTTGCTCTTTAGCGACTTGTATCTTTAGCGACTCGAGTAGGCAATTGTTGCCAAAATTTTGCTAGCGACTTGAGGCTTAGCGAGTTACTACTTAGCGACTTGCATTTGTCTAGCGACTTGGGACTCTAGCGACTTAGTGGTGTAGCGAATTAAGTGCTAGCGACTTGGTGAATTATCTTCTAGCGACTTGGGTGATTGTTTACGGTTTCTCTTGATTTAGTAAAATCCGTGAAAGAATCTATTTCTCGGTTTAATCATAGAGTTATAAAATCCCGTATTATCTCGTTAGCATGTCTACCAACATTCCTACTATCATCTCCACTGTTGTCGAGGATGTTCAGCAGGTGGGTCCGATACTAAATCCACCCATGCTTGCAGAATCGACTACGATTCTTGGGGTCAACGAATCGATTGTATCGCCTTGGAAAGGAAAATGGTGTCAACATTCTCAAATCCATTGATGAAGGACCATATCGAGTTGAGGCGACTAGAGACATACTTGATACTAATGAAGATGGTACTCCACATTTACGGAATGGATAGACCTAAAATGTATGATGAGCTTGATGATAAGGAGAAAAAGAGATTCGATGCGAGATATCGGGGCTTCAAACATTGTTCTTCAAGGTCTTCCTAAAGATATCTACAAGGCGATCAATCACAACACCGATGCAAAGGCGGTTTGGGATAATGTTAAGATGCTTCTCTCGGGTTCGTAATTAACTATGGAAGGCAGAGAATCCCAACTCTATGACTTAATTTGAACACTTCAAGATGAAACCGGATGAGAATGTCTATGAGTATTATGTGAGATTTCATAAGTTAGTGAATGACATGAGGAACATCGAATGACTATGCCTAACATTCAATTTGAACTCAAAATTTGTGAACAACATGAATCCCGAATGGCACAAGTTTGTCACCGCTATGAAGCTCACTAAAGGATTGAAGAATACAAACTATGAGCAACTCTATGCCTTCCTCCTTGAATGAGAGACATGCTATGTTTGAAAAATTGATTCTCAATCGGTTCAAAACCAACCGAGGGAGAGACAAGCTCGTCTAATGACTCAACCGCCTTCTACTCAAACATCGAATCACAACCAAAGCATCACAAGTCATACCCTTGGGTAATGGTAATCAAAAACTCATTCCTGATCCTATGTTCAAACAAGCGATCTTTGATGCACGTGGGTAACTTCATTAATCAACTAGCTCTTCCGATTGGTCAAAACATGAATTCTCTCCCACAAACCAACAACAACCTCGAACAACATCTAACCCACAATCAAGCCTTTGTTAAAGATGGAAGGATCGTGGTGCAACCGATTCGGGAAAGACAGTATGATCGGGGAAGAGGTGGAGTGGGAGAGGTTATGTTGGCAACCGTAATCGAGGAAGGAATGGTAACCAAGGTCAAGCTAAGCCAATCAAATGTTATAAGCGTGGTGGTGAGGGACACATTGCAAGGCGCACATCTCCAAAGCGTCCACTGAATCTCGATTACTTGAGAGATAAGATCTTCATTGGTACAAGCTCGGGACAATGGTCTTTGCTTTGGATGAAGAGGAATTGTGTTTCTAATGAGGGCAATGCCAAGACCTATGATGCGAGATGTGGATGAGCGACCTATTCGGAGATAGGTCACAATTATCGAATGCCTTTCAAGTCGCCGATTGTGATGCATACGACTCGATGTGGATGATGGACCTACTGCACACACAATTTTATGGCTAGCATTTCTCCAATGGTCTCTCCCAAGGTCTCTTCTTCACCACTAGCTAGCCCATCCCATGACAAACTCATCTCGAGGTATTAAAACTATACGATAATCTTGATGTGCAGCGGATGCATGACAAAGTACAATCAATCGAAACTATTGAATCAAATATTGAAAATATGGGTAATATCGACATTATCCCATATGATCAATACGATGAAACAAAGTGAAAGTGAAGGTGTACCAAGTGATGCATCTTCTGCGGTCAACAATGACTATGTTTTGATGAATACACGCATGTGCCCTCGATGATTCTGTAATTTCGAACTAAATGCCTATAAAGAGCGTGTTGCTATTTATGAACAACGTGCAAAATTTGAGTTGACCACTCGTGAGCAGGAAATGGATGACCAAGTGCGATACGGTCATTAGAAAAAGTAATTTTAGAAGAAGTATTGAAACAAGAATTAAATTCCTTGCAAGAAAAACTTTCTAAAACAACTAAGCAAAACAAGAACTTCAAGAAAATGTGAAAATGCTTAAGCAAGAATTTAATGCAAAAGAATCAAAACTCTTGAGAGACTTTTCTAATCTGAAAACTTTGAAAAACAAGCTTGAAAACAAGTTGTACATACAAGGAAACACCATTGATTTGCTCACATGGTCACTAAACATAGAGTTCTAAGAGATAAGCATAGTGTTCCCATTATAGATAAACCCAACCACGAGTACGGAAGATAGCAAAAGCGACTCAAAGTGTGATCTATGATGGCAATGAGATTCTTAAACCTAGAGCGAAACCTAGTTGCGTTGAGTGCACCGAGGAAGATAAGAAATCGATGAAGTCACTAGGGAAAGGATGAACAAAAATTAGATGACCCTAAATGCAAAGAGAAAAAATAATTATCACTCCCATGACTACAAGAAGGAAAAGCTGGATTTCCTTGAACATGTTTAAGCCTCGAGACATTGTTGACTCCGAACAAGTTTTACGAAAAAGGATTTAGATAAGCGGAAAGTCGAAAATATTGTTGAAACAAACCCCCTTATGGAAAATGCCTAGAAGCATTGTGTATCCTCCTAATACACCAATGCATCTTGTTCCTAGAAAAATTGCCACTAAAAGCAAGACCTTAATTAGCCAATATGTTTTATTTCAACTATTTGTTGATTTTGAGAAAACTTGCAAGAAAAGGATCACACCCTTGGTATAACGGAAGGAGAAAGGGTTTGAGCAAATGAAAGAATGTTATTTAAGCGAGGTCATGCCTTTCTTTAAACTTCGAAAGATAACTTTGAGAGTCTTAAAAGGGATAGAAAGCGATATCAAGGGAATGGAAAAGGAATTTGATGCAATGGTAGTTGAAGTTAGTGATTATGAGCGTGTACTAAAATAGTGGTAAACTCTTTTGGGCCTGAGGGTGAATCTGAGGTAAATGTACCTGTCCTTAATGAACCACTTGCCCATGCAAGTGTCGAGCCACAAGGAGATAAGGATCTAGAGGAGCTAATGTCTAGTTTCCACCGACTCTCTCATATGGCTAATAATTCACAACCATTGAAGGGCACAAAGAGAAAAAATAAAGGTAAGAAATCAAAGCTAACTGTTGGAGGGACCTCTTTCGCGTCCTCCCAACTTCTGACATATGTTGATAATGAGGTTGTTGATGGTGGTAGAATCTTGAGAAATATTGGTGAACATATTGGTTTCTCTTTTGATGGCTGTAAAGGAGATGGTGGATTGGTAGGTTCCTGTTAATCCCTTGATTAATTACTTCATGGTGTTTATTTTGTTACTCATGAGTGTTATTTCCCTTAATGTTAACGGTCTTGGAGAGGATAAAAAGAAGTCCTGGATTCGAAGCATGGTTGATAAGGCTTCGCCTTCTTTTGGGTGTCCAAGAAACTAAAATGGAGAGCATTGACCTTTTTCTTATTAAGTCCTTATGGCAAGAGGTAATATACATTTTGCTTATTGTAACACGGTGGGGGCTTCAGTGAATTTTATGATTTGGAACACCAATATTTTCTCGGTGGAGAAAAATGTATTGATCAAAACTTTCTTGAAATTCTTGGTCATTGGTGTTAGAATTAGAAATTCGGATATTAAAGAGTCGGTCACCTCAAGTATATGTAATCGTTAAGCTCGTAGTCGTAGTTATTTTAAGTTAAGTAGTATTTAGTTAAGTAACACCGTGGAGGACAGACGGTCTTTACCCTGTATGCACGATCCACGGCCGAGGTGTGGCGATTTATGTAAGACTATAAATACTCTCTACCTTCCAAGGTAGAGTTGGAGCTCATAATAATATCTTTCACTTTCTCTCACTAAGTTCCCTAAACCTCTAACTTTCTCTCTCTAGAATTCCATTTATATGCCACTTTGTGTTATGGTTTGATGTGTATGTGAAAACTTATATTTATCAATTGGCATCAAGAGCCATGGTTAGATCATATCTTGCACATCTTTGGATTTCTAGTGGTTTTTAGGTGGTTTTTGAGTTTGAAAAAGTTTAGTGGTTTTTGCATCATTTGGTTGATTTCTTGTGTTAATGTTTTGATTTTGTTAGTACTTTTATGTTTAGAATCATCACAAGTGTGTAGGTTTTCATTTGGTAAGCTTGAATCATCTTGGTTGGGTTGTTTTTGGATTGAAAAGTGATGTTTATGTGGTTTTTTCTTGCTAGCGACTTAACTCATGGATTACTTTCTTCGTAGCGACTTGCTTTACAAATTTGTAGCGAGTTCGATTTTAGACCTAGCGACTTAGATCTAGCGATTCTGATTACAAGTAGTGGACTCTCCACTACGGGTAGCGACAGTGGTAGCGACTTGGTTTGTAGCGAGTTGCTCTTTAGCGACTTGTATCTTTAGCGACTTGAGTAGCAATTCTTTGCCAAAATTTTGCTAGCGACTTGAGGCTTAGCGAGTTACTACTTAGCGACTTGCATTTGTCTAGCGACTTGGGACTCTAGCGACTTAGTGGTGTAGCGAATTAAGTGCTAGCGACTTGGTGAATTATCTTCTAGCGACTTGGGTGATTGTTTACGGTTTTCTCTTGATTTAGTAAAATCCCGTGAAAGAATCTATTTCTCGGTTTAATCATAGAGTTATAAAATCCCGTATTATCTGTTAACATGTCTACCAACGTTCCTACTATCATCTCCTTTGTTGCCGAGGATGTTCAGCATTTGGGTCCGATACTCGTCCACCCATGCTTGACAGAATCGACTACGATTCTTGGGCTCAACGAATCAGATTGTCTTGCCTTGGAAAGGAAAATGGTGTCAACATTCTCAAATCCATTGATGAAGGACCATATCGAGTTGAGGCGACTAGAGACATACTTGATACTAATGAAGATGGTACTCTGTTTACGGAATGGATAGACCTAAAATGTATGATGAGCTTGATGATAAGGAGAAAAGAGATTCGATGCAGATATCGGGGCTTGAACATTGTTCTTCAAGGTCTTCCTAAAGATATCTACAAGGCGATCAATCACAACACCGATGCAAAAGCGGTTTGGGATAATGTTAAGATGCTTCTCTCGGGTTCGAATTAACTATGGAAGGCAGAGAATCCCAACTCTATGGCCAATTTGAACACTTCAAGATGAAACCGGATGAGAATGTCTATGAGTACTATGTGAGATTTCATAAGTTAGTGAATGACATGAGGAACATCGAATGACTATGCCTAACATTCATTTGAACTCAAAATTTGTGAACAACATGAATCCCGAATGGCACAAGTTTGTCACCGTTGTGAAGCTCACTAAAGGATTGAAGAATACAAAGCATGAGCAACTCTATGCCTTCCTCCTTGAGAATGAGAGACATGCTATGTTTGAAAAATTGATTCTCAATCGGTTCAAAACCAACCGAGGAGAGACAAGCTCGTCTAATGACTCAGCGCCTTCTACTCGAACATCGGAATCACAACCAAAGCATCACAAGTCATACCCTTGGGTAATGGTAATCACAAACTCATTCACGATCCTATGTTCAAACAAGGCGATCTTGATGCACGCGTGGGTAACTTCATTAATCAACTAGCTCTTACGATTAGTCAAAACATGAATTCTCTCCACAAACCAACAACAACCTCGAACAACATCTAACCCACACAATCAAGCCTTTGTTAAAGATGGAAGGATCGTGGTGCAACCGATTCGGGAAAGGCGGTATGATCGGGGAAGAGGTGGGGCGGGAGAGGTTATGTTGGCAACCGAGTCGAGGAAGGAATGGTAACCAAGGTCAAGCTAAGCCAATCAAATGTTATAAGCGTGGTGGTGAGGGACACATTGCAAGGCGCACATCTCCAAAGCGTCCGCAGAATCGATTACTTGAGAGATAAGATCTTGCTTGGTACAAGCTCGGGACAATGGTCTTGCTTTGGATGAAGAGGAATTCTTTGTTTCTAGGCGAGGGCAATGCCAAGACCTATGATGCGAGATGTGGATGAGCGGCCTATTCGGAGATAGGTCACAATTATCGAATGCCTTTCAAGTCGTGATTGTGATGCATACGACTACGATGTGGATGATGGACCTCGGCACACACAATTTTTATGGCTAGCATTTCTCAATGGTCTCTCCCAAGGTCTCTTCTTCACCACTAGCTGGCCCATCCCATGACAAACTCATCTCGGAGGTATTAAAACTATACGATATCTTGATGTACAACGAGATGCATGACAAAGTACAATCAAGCTGAAACTATTGAATCAAATATTGAAAATATGGGTAATATCGACATTATCCCATATGATCAATACGTGAAACAAAGTGAAAGTGAAGGTGTACCAAGTGATGCATCTTCTGCGGTCAACAATGACTATGTTTTTATGAATACGGCGCATGTGCCCACGATGATTCGTAATTTACGAACTAAATGCCTATAAAGAGCGTGTTGCTATTTATGAACAACGTGCAAAATTTGAGTTGACCACTCGTGAGCGGGGAAATGGATGACCAAGCACGTACGGTCATTAGAAAAAGTAATTTTAGAGAAGAAGTATTGAAACAAGAATTAAATTCCTTGCAAGAAAAACTTTCTAAAACAATTAAGCAAAAACAAGAACTTCAAGAAAATGTGAAAATGCTTAAGCAAGAATTTAATGCAAAAGAATCAAAACTCTTGAGAGACTTTTCTAATCGAAAACTTTGAAAAACAAGCTTGAAAACAAGTTGTACATACAAGGAAACACCATTCGATGCTCACATGGTCACTAAACATAGAGTTCTAGCGATAAGCATAGTGTTCCCATTATAGATAAACCCGACCACGAGTGCGGAAAGATAGCAAAAGCGACTCAAAGTGTGATCTATGATGGCAATGAGATTCTTAAACCTAGGCAGAAACCTAGTTGCGTTGAGTGCCTTTGAGAAGATAAGAAATCGAGATGAAGTCACTAGGAAAGGATGAACAAAAATTAGATGACCCTAAATGCAAAGAGAAAAAATAATTATCACTCCCCATGACTACAAGAAGGAAAAGCTGGATTTCCTTGAACATGTTTAAGCCTCGGACATTGTTGACTCCCGAACAAGTTTTACGGAAAAGGATTTAGATAAGCGAAAGTGAAAATATTGTTGAAACAAACCCCTTATGGAAAATGCCTAGAAGCATTGTGTATCCTCCTAATACACCAATGCATCTTGTTCCTAGAAAAATTGCCACTAAAAGCAAGACCTTAATTAGCCAATATGTTTTATTTCAACTATTTGTTGATTTTGAGAAAACTTGCAAGAAAAGGATCACACCCATTGGTATAACGGAAGGAGAAAGGGTTTTGAGCAAATGAAAGAATGTTATTTAAGCGAGGTTATGCCTTTCTTTAAACTTACGAAAGATAACTTTGAGAGTCTTAAAAGGGGATAGAAAGCGATATCAAGGGAATGGAAAAGGAATTTGATGCAATGGTAGTTGAAGTTAGTGATTATGGCGTGCACTAAAATATAATGAGATTGAGAGGAAGAACTTGCATACCTTAAATGAGACTCTTATTCTTGAATGTGTTGCTCAAGATATTTTTTCTTGCTTCAAATTGCTCTATTAATGCTTCAAATTTCATGAACTATCATGTTGCCTGAAAGTCTCCCATGATCGTGTCATTGAGCTTGAAAATCTAATTCTAAACTAAGCGAGAAAATTAAAGCTGGATGATCACGACAATTTGGTTAAACATTTTCTAAACTAGAAGTTGAGCATTTTAATTTACAACTAAAATATCAACATCTTAAAGAAAATGTCAAAACTTCAAATATCAAGACATCATCGGATGCTCGAGTTTGATCACGATTTTCAAATTAACAAAGCGTGATGAGCGATTCAAGCTCGATGCAACACGACCAAAAAGTTGAAAGCCCAAATCTCTCAATTAAAGGGTCAAGCGAACAATATGACGAGCTCCCAAATGCCTCCTCCTTTAGATTCTCGAATTCTCAAACTTTTCATCTTCAAAACCTAGTAAATGCTTTACAAATGGAAAATGAAAGTTTTCTAGAAGAAAATGAAAAGGTTAACGTCATTTCAATGAGTTATTTGAATCAATTAAAGTCACTCGTAACAAAAAATAACGAACAAATAGCTTCATTGCAAAAGGAAATTGAGAATCGAAGAGTCGGGTAAAAGGAAAATGCCAATGATCAATGGGGAGAATGTTGTATCAAGGTTCACTCTTGTAATAAATATGCTTTATCTGTGACATATGTCCTCCTCATCTAAGGAACAACAAACTTGCTATTCAAACATACTTCTCATCCCTTAAGGATTGCCTAGAATGTCTGCGTGAGATTGTTGAAGAGGATAAGCTAGAGAAACCTCATGATAATGCAATTGGACATGCATGCTTATATGCCAAGCGATCTCAAGAAATCTTAGAATGCTTGATCACAATATGCCCAAAGTCATTAGGTGAGAGAGTTAATCCTTTGATTCCATGCTCGATGCCTAATGCCAAGTATGATATGCATTCGATTCCCAATGTTTTGAATGTGAACCGTAGTGTGCCTTTAAGTAGTTGATTCGGATACATCAATGCTAAGAAAGAGAACTCAAGTGTGCCTTCTAGAGTACAAATCTCGGTACCTCTAGTTTTAAGAAAGTGAACCTTAGTGCACTGCATGTAGTTCGGACCCGAGTACATCTAAGCGGTGATGCAAAGTAGTTAAACCAACCAATGTTCCCATTCCTCTACAGAGTAATCGGTGACATTAAGCGGAGCGGTCAAAGTCTCAAGACAATACAAGGAATGATAGGACCTCTCAAGCTAAGAATGTACCTTTGGAAGAGTAGAAGAACAATCTAGGAACTTTAAGCTTGAATTGAATAAAGCGAATCGTGTTGATTCTAGTATTAGCCATAGGCGTCTTGTAATTAATTCAATTCGATACTATTTGCAAACCTTGTATCGATGTCTCGCTTGAATTACATTTCTAATCATGAATGTGGTGTTAATGTTACGCCTAATGATGTTAATTGTCCGATTAATATTGTTAATGCAAAATTCATGCTAAGAAGGCTAAAAGGCAAAAACGAAAGAAAGTTAGAAAAGCGGTGGAAACCCCGGGAAGAACATTCAATAAAATAGGCTTTTATTGGATACTGTTGGTCATAAGACTAATCGGATAATGCCCACTAGAAAATGGATGCCTCTTGGTAGAACTATTCCTTAAGAAGTGATCACACCGTGAGCAGGCTATCTGAGACACTAATCGCATCTATTCACAATGATTCCATTGCCTCACTTTACGATATGAATGCTTCTATTTCGATGTGGGTATTCAAACATTGTTACTAACCAAATGGAACCCATTCTTGCATGGGATCCCAATTATCCAGTTATCCATTCTTATGCGTGTTCAGCTGCGGATCGTTCAAATCGTTACGTGGTACCGGACTCAGTATTCCAACATATATTTGGAGACCGGTCATGACTCATGAACCGTGAGCAAATTCATCGGGATCATTAGATTTGGTAATGATCATTCCGGTGCTATTATGGGTTATGGAGATTATGTTGTTGGTGATAGTGTCATCTCTAGAGTTTACTATGTGGAAGGTTTGGGTCATAATCTTCTCTCTGTTGGTCAATTTCGTGATTCGATCTAGAAGTAGCCTTGAGAAAACATACCGCTTTGTTAGAGATGTCACAATTCACAAATTCGGTCATTCCTTAAATTATATATGCATCATATTAATTCATTCATGGCATTTCATTTCACATTTAACGTAATTTTTATATTTAATAATTTTTATCGCGTGAGTTTTATTTTGATTATTTAATCCGTTACTTTCAAAAATGATCCGAGGTATTTTTAAACTCACATTTAGTTCATAAAAACTATATTTTTAGTTTTCCTAGTGTTTCACATTTATTTGGTAATTTAATCGTTAAAGTTTAATTATTACGTCGTTTTCTTACAATTTTACGATAATTATTTTATCACTCAATTTTCACAAGGAAAGTATTTTTACAATTTTTATCATCTTAATACAATCTATTTTGACCTAATAAAAACTTACTTGCACCAAAATTTTTCCATTTACCTTACAAGAGTTATTTACTTACCTTTTTATTACAAGTCTTACAAATAATTATACAAATTATACAAGTTGCAAGTTTGAAAAAAAAAAAATATTTGGGTAGACAACCCTCCCCCAAAAACCGGCCAAGGGGGAGGGAGTGTCTTAATTGTTGTATGGTTTGTGATTATACATGTTCCTACTCAAACTTAAAGTCTTACACTCAACAATAATTCACTTCATTCTTTCACATAGTTGTAAGGTGTTAAACAAAATATTTCTCTCCTCTTTTGCTCTATAAAACCGGCCAACATCAAGACACCAAAGGGATCAAGATTTTTGCTAAGTTCAAGTGTTTTTAACAACCTAGATCATATCCTTTTCATGGTTTTGAAATAAAAACCAAGGATATTTAAGTTAATCCTTTGTTACCTACACCTCTTCACTTGTACTAGTAAGCATATTCTCATCATTTTTAAGTTTCCTTATCATTTTCATAAGTTTCTTATCATTTTTGGAGCTTATATGCATGTATTGTGATTTATACCATTTATTTTATGATTTTAGAACTTATATATACTATTAGTCATCCTATAACTATTCCCAAGTTATTCTTTGGTCTTGATGGTGATTAGGAACCCATGACACCCTAAGAAGGTGTATGGTAGGATTAGATTAGTTTTGGAGTTGATTTGAAGGGATTAGAATAGGTTTTGTCCGAGAAAAACTATTTTCGTAAACTATATTTTGTGATCTGTCCTTAAAACGAATTTCTGGAAAAACCCACTGATGGTACGACATTTTGGCCTTGATAATTAGAAAATATACTTTAAAACGAATCCGTGGCCTTTTGAACGGATAAAAACGGAGTTATAACGAAGCCGTGGTGAATTTTTAAAGTTTGACGACGAAACTTATATTTTTCTGAAAAAAAAAAATTCAGCAAGCTGTTTTTAGTTTGTTCGGGTCAAAAACGAGCCTTAAGCTTCACAAATTATTTCGACTTATCAAAAATATATTAGTTTACTTGATCGAAGCTAAGGACATATTATACGTGAAAGCGGAGTTAAAGCGACAAATATATGCGTTTTATAAAGTTGCCGTAACTATTATTTTACGAAAAACTATATTATTTTTACGATACAAGTGTTACATTAGTTATAACGACCATGTTTGCGGTTGTTTTTAACCATGATGTGAAACTTTTGGAACAAAATGTCTTCTAGTAAAATCAAGTTCACCGACCATATTTTTCAAAACAAAAATTTGTTTGTCAAGCGGAGTTATGGTAGATTATTTACGGATGTTCAAACTTGGCGAAACTTATTTTCTACACACAATTAGCAAAAATCACTATCTTTAGCCCTTAATATCTTTATGATCGAGACCTTTTGGATGAAAACTCCTGACTGAAACTTCTAGATATCGATACAAACTTTCCAAAACCGTCGAGTTCGTTCTCTAACGATCGGCGTACACCATTTACGACTAGTTTTCCAAAGCCATTTTGTTGCTTTTATAAAAATTCCGGCGACATTGTTTTGCGACGAAAAGTGGAAATTTCACCATAAATCATTATAAAACCATTGTAGGATGACATTTTGACGTAAAAACATGCAAAGTCATTTTGAAGGGTCAAGGCGTCAAAAGAGTATTTTTCGACGATAAGTTATAATATTTTCAAAACCATAAATGGTATAAATAACATCTGAAGTGCATGCATAACATTACATTGCAACTCATTACATATCATATCATTGGTAATAGGTCCCGGTTAACACATCACATTATACCTCGGTGTACTCACTTTTGTCATCACCTCAGTTTATCAAGTGAGTAATCACATCCCCTTTTTACCGTTTTACTACATTTTGGGGCTGAATGCATGAACTATACTTGAATTAAATTGAATCTTACTTTTGTGAACTCTTTTGACTAGAACTTGTGAACTTGAATCAAATCCTTGAACTTGATTACGAACCTATTACTTATTTGAACTTATTGAACCGTACATGCTGTTGACCCTAAAGTCTCGCCTTATTGGTGGGCGTCTCAATAAATCTCGCCTAGGTGGTCGAGTGACAAAGGAGTCTCCTATGTTCGGAGCATCACTATAAAGTCTCGCCTTATTGGTGGGCGTCTCAATAAATCTCGCCTAGGTGGTCGGTGACAAAGGAGTCTCCTATGTTCGAGCATCACTATAAAGTCTCGCCTTATTGGTGGGCGTCTCAATAAATCTCGCCTAGGTGGTCGGTGACAAAGGAGTCTCCATGTTTGGAGCATCACTATAAAGTCTCGCCTTATTGGTGGGCGTCTCAATAAATCTCGCCTAGGTGGCCGAGTGACAAAGGAGTCTCCCTTGTTGGAGCGGTGCAAAGTCTCTCATGTTTGGAGCATCCACGAATGATTATATCGTGGTGCAATATTGTGAACTATTATGACCGTTTATACTTGACTTTTAGACATACTACTTTTGGCAATGGGTTGTGTACACACGGGTTGCAAGTTTTGTATGGCGGAATTTGGGCGAGTGGATACACAATGCCTTTGCTTTGAGAACTATTTTCGTTGACCGAAAGCTTTGTATATTTCCTCGATTTTTCTTATTTTTGCTAAGCGTGTTTACTCACCAACTATTTCATAGTTGACCCGTTTTCTCTCATGCATTTCGGTGATCGTTACTAAGCTTTTCTACCAAGTCTTGCATAAAGAAGTTTTCACTTGTCGCTACAAGTCGTATGTAATAAAACTCAATATTTTGGAATCTAAACTTTGTAATATATTTGCCGATAATGACTAAACTAGTATTGTAATGGAGTATTATTTCTTTTAATCTTAATGTTGGCATGTTCTATTAATTTGTGCTTATGTTCCTTCCGTTACACCTCGTGTTTCCGCCTCCGTGAGGTGTGACAGATTGGTATCGAGCCAAAGGTTATAGAGAATGCCGATTTTCAAAAATAAAAATCACACTACTATAAGGAAAAATTTTATTTTATTTTATTAAACATTGAACATCATCCGAGTCAACTAGTCCTATCGTTGCATCGTTACTCATAAATTATACATAGCACGATCAACTATGTCTAATTTATGAAGAACCATCAATGATAAAAGTAGTAGTTTTAAATCATGTTTAGTCGAGTCTTTTGAGTCGGTCACTGAAGTTGCATTGGTCGGGTGGGTATGCATAGCATGTTTTACGTTCACGTCTACATTACCGTACCTTGTTCATATCTTCTCTTTTCCATCTTTCGACTTGTTAGACATAGCATGTCTCTGTTCTGTCATGTTTCGATCACTATAACACATTACCACCGTTCGCACCTCATCGACTTCGTTCGAATGTCGTTTACTCAACCCGATGTTTTGGTCCTCTCAGCAGGATCATGGGCGCAAGAAACACGCTCGGGAAGCAACAACAACGGCAACCCAAACAACAATGACCATCCAAACAACAACGCTCTTTGGAATAGCGGATCTACTCACTCAATTATAACACATCTCGATGCGGAAGAACCAACAACGGAGAAGGTACTTCAAAGCGGTCAAGGATGCGACTACAAAACTTTCATGACATGTAAGCCAATGGAATTTCATGGTGCGAGGTGCCATTGAATTGCTAACTTTGGTTCGAGAATGTTGAGTCGAAGCTTAGTATCACGAAATGTCTTTGAAGGAAACAAGGTTGAGTTCTCTGTTGAGCTACTACGGTCGAGCATTGACACGGTGGAACAACCAACTACGAGACTAGAGGAAGAGAGGCGCAAATGCATTATCTTGGGAAGCATTCAAGAAACTACTAACCGATAGTCTGCGAGAAAAGATGAAGTGCGAAGCGGAAGAAGAATTTTGGAACCACTTGATGGTAGGAGTAGAGATCGACAAGTACGATCCGGTTCCACGAGTTAGCTAGGATGGTTCCTCGCATGGTTTCCTTTGTGGAGAAGTTGATTGACCGATATATGGGGATTGATACGAGAAATTGGGAGGGCGTCACCGTCGAAACCAACCACTTTACAAGCATTGTGAGTATGGCGTATCGCTTGACAAATGATGTGATCAGTGCGGAGAACTAACAAAAGCAAGCGACCATGGACGAAAGCGGCGGGAGGATCACCGAGGAAAGCGAGACCGAATCGGCAAAACAAGAGGCGTGAATAACTTTCGGAACTATGGGCGACCACCGGGAGCATAAAGGATATCGAGTCCACATCCTTTGTGCACTCGATGTAATTATCATCACTTAGGAGGCGCGAGGTGCGGCAAATGCGGACGGATGGGCCACTTGCGAAAAATTGCTCAAGCAGGCTGGAAATCAAGGACGGAGAAAAGCATGTTACAGTGTGGAAGTCTAGATCATCTTCGCAATACTGTCCAAAGTGAAAGAACTCCCGATCAAGGAGGTGTCGTCCAAACTTGGCGTTGGCAATAGAAGGCCCACAAGATCGAACATTGAAATTCCTCCATGCGTGGTCGAGCATTCTATCGGGTACCGAGGAAGCCCTTGACGCGTAACGGGTACATTCCTTTGAACAACTACTTTATTTACGGCGACATAATTTTGAGTGCATAACTTCCTTCCAATCTTTTACCACGTTCACGACTTTGATTAATTTGAGACCTATTGATATCGACCTTAGTTGTTATATATTTTGTTGATTGGATTTGATTGTGTAAGCAAATCGAATATTGAGCGAATCTTTCAAAGACTTCATTCAAGGATGTGGCATCCTACCTTTCTAACAACTTGTTTCCTAGCTTGATCTAGTAGCGGTTCTTGTTTGATGAGTTGCGAAAATCAAGCTAAGAGACAAGTTTACTCAAGTCGGTTTAGTTTAATCTCATGCGGTTCTTGTTTGATGAGTTGTGAGATTAAATTAGAATCGACTACCTAAAGGTCTTTTGAGAGCTACGTTCGATATTGGATAAGTTTACCCTATCAAATCGATCACGGGCACGTACTTAGTTGAATGGGGAACACATGCGCATGGGCATTGATATGATCATTTAGGCTGTTTGTCGAGCATGAACTTTTAGAACTCTTGTCGAGGTTCGGACCATAGTATCGTTAATCGAATCACGGGGACGTGATTCGGTGACATGGGAAGAATGTCACAATTCACAAATTCGGTCATTCCTTAAATTATATATGCATCATATTAATTCATTCATGGCATTTCATTTCACATTTAACGCGTAATTTTTATATTTAATAATTTTTATCGCGTGAGTTTTTATTTTGATTATTTAATCCGTTACTTTTAAAAATGATCCGAGGTATTTTAAACTCACATTTAGTTCATAAAAACTATATTTTTAGTTTTCCTAGTGTTTCACATTTATTTGGTAATTTAATCGTTAAAGTTTAATTATTACGTCGTTTTTCTTACAATTTTACGATAATTATTTTATCACTCAATTTTCACAAGGAAAGTATTTTTACAATTTTTATCATCTTAATACAATCTATTTTGACCTAATAAAAACTTACTTGCACCAAAATTTTTCCATTTACCTTACAAGAGTTATTTACTTACCTTTTTATTACAAGTCTTACAAATAATTATACAAATTATACAAGTTGCAAGTTTGAGAAAAAAAAAATATATTTGGGTAGACAACCCTCCCCAAAACCGGCCAAGGGAGGGGTGTCTTAATGATTGTATGGTTTGTGATTATACATGTTCCTACTCAAACTTAAAGTCTTACACTCAACAATAATTCACTTCATTCTTTCACATAGTTGTAAGGTGTTAAACAAAATATTTCTCTCCTCTTTTGCTCTATAAAACCGGCCAACATCAAGACACCAAAGGGATCAAGATTTTTGCTAAGTTCAAGTGTTTTTAACAACCTAGATCATATCCTTTTCATGGTTTTGAAATAAAAACCAAGGATATTTAAGTTAATCCTTTGTTACCTACACCTCTTCACTTGTACTAGTAAGCATATTCTCATCATTTTTAAGTTTCCTTATCATTTTCATAAGTTTCTTATCATTTTTGGAGCTTATATGCATGTATTGTGATTTATACCATTTATTTTATGATTTTAGAACTTATATATACTATTAGTCATCCTATAACTATTCCCAAGTTATTCTTTGGTCTTGATGGTGATTAGGAACCCATGACACCCTAAGAAGGTGTATGGTAGGATTAGATTAGTTTTGGAGTTGATTTGAAGGGATTAGAATAGGTTTTGTCCGAGAAAAACTATTTTAAGTAAACTATATTTTGTGATCTGTCCTTAAAACGAATTTCTGGAAAAACCCACTGATGGTACGACATTTTGGCCTTGATAATTAGAAAATATACTTTAAAAGCGAATCCGTGGCCTTTTGAGCGGATAAAAGCGGAGTTATCTTGAAGCCGTGGTGAATTTTTAAAGTTTGACGACGAAACTTATATTTTCTGAAAAAATTCAGCAAGCTGTTTTAGTTTGTTCGGGTCAAAAACGAGCCTTAAGCTTCACAAATTATTTCGACTTATCAAAAATATATTAGTTTACTTGATCGAAGCTAAGGACATATTATACGTGAAAGCGGAGTTAAAGCGACAAATATATGCACGTTTTATAAAGTTGCCGTAACTATTATTTTACGAAAAACTATATTATTTTTACGATACAAGTGTTACATTAGTTTATAACGACCATGTTTTTGTTGTTTTAACCATGATGTGAAACTTTTGGAACAAAATGTCTTCTAGTAAAATCAAGTTCACCGACCATATTTTTCAAAACAAAAAGTGTTTGTCAAGCGGAGTTATGGTAGATTATTTACGGATGTTCAAACTTGGCGAAACTTATTTTCTACACACAATTAGCAAAATCACTATCTTTAGCCCTTAATATCTTTATGATCGAGACCTTTTGGATGAAAACTCTGAACTGAAACTTCTAGATATCGATACAAACTTTCCAAAACCGTCGAGTTCGTTCTCTAACGATCGGCGTACACCATTTCGACTAGTTTTCCAAAGCCATTTTGTTGCTTTTATAAAAATTCCGACGACATTGTTTTGCGACGAAAAGTGGAAATTTCACCATAAATCATTATAAAACCATTGTAGGATGACATTTTGGCGTAAAACATGCAAAGTCATTTTGAAGGGTCAAGGCGTCAAAGAGTATTTTTCGACGATAAGTTATAATATTTTCAAAACATAAATGGTATAAATAACATACTGAAGTGCATGCATAACATTACATTGCAACTCATTACATATCATATCATTGGTAATAGGTCCGGTTAACACATCACATTATACCTCGGTGTACTCACTTTTGTCATCACCTCGGTTTATCAAGTGAGTAATCACATCCCCTTTACCGTTTTACTACATTTTGGGATGAATGCATGAACTATACTTGAATTAAATTGAATCTTACTTTTGTGAACTCTTTTGACTAGAACTTGTGAACTTGAATCAAATCCTTGAACTTGATTACGAACCTATTACTTATTTGAACCGTACATGCCTTATGACCTGTCCCAAAGTCTCCTATGTTCGGGCATCACTATAAAGTCTCGCCTTATTGGTGGGCGTCTCAATAAATCTCGCCTAGGTGGTCGAGTGACAAAGGAGTCTCCTATGTTCGAGCATCACTATAAAGTCTCGCCTTATTGGTGGGCGTCTCAATAAATCTCGCCTAGGTGGTCGGTGACAAAGGAGTCTCCTATGTTCGAGCATCACTATAAAGTCTCGCCTTATTGGTGGGCGTCTCAATAAATCTCGCCTAGGTGGTCGAGTGACAAAGGAGTCTCCTATGTTTGGAGCATCACTATAAAGTCTCGCCTTATTGGTGGGCGTCTCAATAAATCTCGCCTAGGTGGTCGGTGACAAAGAGTCTCCCTTGTTGGGCGGTGCAAAGTCTCTCATGTTTGGAGCATCCACAGAATGATTATATCGTGGTGCAATATTGTGAACTATTATGACCGTTTATACTTGACTTTTAGACATACTACTTTTGGCAATGGGTTGTGTACACACAGGTTGCAAGTTTTGTATGGGCGAATTTGGGCCGAGTGGATACACAATGCCTTTGCTTTGAGAACTATTTTCGTTGACCGAAAGCTTTGTATATTTCCTCGATTTTTCTTATTTCGCTAAGCGTGTTTACTCACCAACTATTTCATAGTTGACCGTTTTCTCTCATGCATTTCGGTGATCGTTACTAAGCTTTTCTATCAAGTCTTGCATAAAGAAGTTTTCACTTGTCGCTACAAGTCGTATGTAATAAAACTCAATATTTTGGAATCTAAACTTTGTAATATATTTGGAGTATTATTTCTTTTAATCTTAATGTTGGCATGTTCTATTAATTTGTGCTTATGCTAAAGGTGTGACAAGAGTATTGTAATGGCTCAAATCTTTACACCATCTCTATCGTATGATATTTCTTTTAATCATGGTTAATGTTGGCACCATGTTCTATTAGTTGTAGGTTTACCTTGTGCTTATGTTCCTTCACGAAGTTACACCAATGAGGTGCTCGTGTTTCCGCCTCCGATATCATTACGTTTGATGGTGACCGGTCAAATGGCTCCTGGACACTCCATTTCAGGACCCGCACTTCAAAAGCAGTCCCATTGCTTCATCTCTTGTTCTAAACTCTTCTCAAGAAACTCCATATGTACCTCCATCGAAGATGATTTAAAGAAATTGTTTGATCCTATGTTTGATGAAGCTGTATGATTCAATTACTAATGAGGTGTTGATCCCACAGCGAGAGGATGCTCATATTCACGTGAATGAAGTCAATCCTTGGTCTCAATATCTTTAAGTCAAGAAGCACTGCTGCCGATCCTTGATCTCATCAACAAATCATCATTCTTCAAATGTACATCATGGAAATGTTTCGCATCAATGATGAAGTTAACCCTTTGCTACTCGAAGATGCTCCATTTGAAAACATATTTGCTCACGAATCATCATCGAACCATCTTCTTGAGGATACATCGACTCGCCTACCTCGGTCCCTCAACAACCGCCACATGAACACCTCGGAAAATGGACTCACGATCATCCATTAGACAACATCATTGGAAATCCTCTCGTCTGTATCAACCCGGAAACAACTTGCAACCGATGCCTTATGGTGCTTCTTCAACTCCGTACTATCTAAGATCGAACCAAAGATGTTAAAACCGCCATGAATGAAGATATTTGGTTCAATGCCATGCAAGATGAAATTCATGAGTTTGATCGACTTGCGTATGGGAGTTAGTACTGCTCAGGCGTGCTATGATTATAGCTCTTAAATGGATCTTCAAAGTGAAACTTGATGAGCATGGTGATGTGTTGAAGAACAAGGCTCGATTAGTTGCTAAAGGATACCGTCAAGAGGAGGTATTGATTTTGAAGAATCTTTTGCTCTGTTGCTCGAATCGAGGCAATCGAATATTTCGCTAATCTTGCTAGTAAGAACATGGTAGTCTATCGGATGGATGTGAAGGCGGCATTTACGAGCGGAGATCTTAAAGAAGTCTTCTCGTCGACCAACACGAAGGATTTGTGAATCAAGAGCATCCTACTCACGTTTATCGTTTGAAGAAGGCTCTTTACGGTTTAAAGCAAGCTCGAGGGCATGGTATGATACCTTCTGTCAAAGTTTCTTCTATCAACCGGATTCAAGAAAGAGCGATTGATCCTACATTGTTCACCGGAAATCAGGTTGTCAAGATACACGTCAAGTACTTACGGAGGTGCTCGGTTTTGGGTGATAAGCTTGTGGTGGTCTTCAAAAAGCAAATGAGCACTTCCATTTCTCTCAGAGGTGAATACATAGCCATGTCATCTGTTGTGCTCAAATCTTATGGATGAGATCTCAATTATCGACTATGGCTTTGTATTCAACAAAATCCTCGTCTTGTGATAATAAAAGTGCTATTGCTCTCTCATACAACAATGTTCAACACTCGAGAGCAAAGCATATTGACATTCGACATCATTTCATCAGGGAACAAGTAGAAAAAGGTGTGGTGGAACTCTATTTTGTGAGGTCTGAATACGAGTTAGCTGACATCTTCACCAAAGCTCTTCCAAGAGAACGTTTTGAGTTTATTCTTCCACGTCTTGGCTTGAAAAGCCTTCAACTAGAAATACTCAAACGTCTTCAGGAGGAAGTCGAAGAGTAAAGGTCTATCTTCATCTATCTCTTGTATATATCTATTCGAAAATCAAAATACAAAATTATAAAACCTTCAAAAATCAAATAGAAAAATATAAAACTTTCAAAATCCATAAAATTTGAAAAATTGAAAAATCTTCAAAAAATATTGTCTTTTGTCATGTTTCTCTCGATTCGATTATATCTACGGTCTTGTTGTTGTCATTCAAAGAATGACACGGGACTTTAGATATTGTTCGAATTTTTATTATTAAAAAAAAAAAAAAAAAAAAATTGGGAGAAAGAGAAACAATGGTTTATTGTCATTTTCGAGCAATAACCCGGTTTTAAAAGAAAGAAAGAGCCATGTTTTATCATGCTTTCAAAATTCAATGCTCGATTCTATAAACATTTATCTATGAAAACTAAATGCTTTGAAAAATAACTCGGTCTCTATTTTTGATAATCATCGGGACTTATTTGTCAAAATCTCTATCTCAATCAACAACCTATGTCATTGATTGAGGGAGAATGATTTCAATTAAATTAAAAAGTTATTTGGCATTAAATTGTTTTCAAAAAAGTACATGCATGTTTTATCAATGGAGTTTAAAGTCTTAAAATCCGACCCTTATCGTTAAAAGCGCTTTCATAATCAAGTCGCAATTCTCCTTAAAAGCCTTCAAAATAAATTTAAATCCATAAGAGATCACAAATCTCAAATGATTTGATAATTGTGATCGGGGAGAATGTGTGATTTAAATTGGATTTAAACCGATAAGTCGGTAAATGGTTTTATAAGGATGTTCATTGTCCTTCCCACATGTGACAAACGATTTCAATTTTTCAAATTGCACATGTTTGGGGAGCATCTATCTTAAACCTATGATTTGAAGCGTGATCATTTATCTCAATGTGCGTAGGTTCCTCTAGTATGTGCAAAACTCTTTCTAAATCACGAGGCACATATTGAGGGGAGCAAACTTATGAAAACCTCATCCTTCCCGAAATGCTTTATCTTCTTGATATGATCGGGAAGTGATCTTGATATCTTTAGAAAATGGTAATCAAAGTAAATTCTTCCTCTTGCCTCCATGTGGAAAGCGATTTCAAACATTTGATGCACATGTTAAGGGGAGCACTTGTTCTAAAAATATCAAAAACAATTCGGTACAAAATGTTTTGATTATATATCACAAGTATCTGGATTGATTTTCAAATGGTTTTCAATTGGTTCCAATGGCGGATGAACAATACCAAATTGACCGACCAACTTTACTTTATGTACGGTGATATAAGGATGATAAGGTTAGGTATGTATTCCATGATCCGCCGAAGCCGGAGGGATCTACCAGGACAATCCACTAGTTAGTGTAGAAGTCCTTAGGTATGATGATAAAGGAGAAAAGTGAGATATGGGAAGAGTGCGGATGAGATAGAGCAATCTTGGAACAAACCCAACAAGGTTCTTGCTATGAAGTCTCGGTAAGCAATGAAGGGTTGAAGAATTAAAAGAATTGAATGAGAAAGGGTGAAAACAAATAGCCCTCCATTTATTCAACCTTAGGCGTAAACCGGGTTCACTTCATATGCTCGATGGTAACATCGGTATTGAAGACAAGGCGTCATGGACCCGATGCATCGCACTTCAACTTTCCAAACCACTCAAGTTCCTCTTAAAAGGACTTGTTTCATTCTCACGGGAACCGACATTATCTATCGTCTTTCTCTTAGAGATTGCGATATTGAAGAAGGAGACCCTCTCCCTAGTCTCCGACACGGGATCCAAATATGCACAAATTGAGTCTAGAACCACGAGATCATCAATAAATCTCATTAGGACACTTTCAATGAAGACTCTCATTTCACACAATGTGGAAAGAGATTATATCTTGAGTCCTCGCATTATCCTTGTGGTATTGCCGAACATCCGAGTGATGTGTTTACATATTCACTATGAAGATGGAAAGCCTTTCGAGCCAACATCAAACAAGCTCTCGGTAGGTGGCATGTGAGATCTATTATATAGATCAACCATGTGACAACCGAACATAAACAATGGGGCGATTCAATCTCTTGAATCAATCACAGTTCGAGTTATGGATTGACGGATACCTTTGAAAAACCGGTCTTTGTGCTTAACAACTCTTTTCTTCAAGACATCGACCGTGTACTCATTTTCAAACCAAAAGGTTTTTATGATTGATAATTGATTTTCAATAAAACCTTCGTTGTATTGCAAAAACAATTTCCATTGAGTAATCTGCGATTGCTTTTTAAGCGTTTTTTATCAATCGGTGGACTTAACTTATTTGGTTCACTCACTCCGTGTTGTCTTCTTTGAGGCGTTCGGTTTGAGAACGCTAGAGCATTGCGAAACCACGTCAAGGAAATTCTTCAAAATTATACGATCACAGGCGGTACTTGTCTTGATCAACGGGGAACCGTGGGCGTGTACCTCAATTCAACTAAAGTGGTCAAAGACACTTTGGTGCGCTTTATTGCTAGCTTGTTGTATGCAGTGCGCCGGGCGTTTCTGTTGCTCGTAATGAAGCGGTCAATCCATAGCCGCATGCTCACTTAACACATTCATCTCAAAAGAAATCATGATTAGTGCATCAATGACTCGATATTTTCACTCCATGCTTACCCTTTCGCTGCGCCAATATCATGAATCAACTAAAGCTTCATGACTCGATGAGAAGATATCATGATCTAGAATGTGAGCATGTCGGTCCCAAAGTCACAACACCACAATGGATGTCTCAGAGATTCTTGATATCTGATGATCTCAAAAGCTGGCTCATATTTATTATCACGTGGATCAGTAAAAGACCTCCACCTGGTGCAACCAAACATGCAATATGAAGATTCAATGACTACGAGCTTCGATGCAAAGCACTACATCTAGAATGCAAGATCAATTTTTTTTGTAATATCTATTTGTATTCAATGTAATTTTGGTACATGATTGAGGTGACCTCCCTTGGGAGATTGTTAGGAATTAGAAATTCGGATATTAAAAGTCGGTCACCTCAGTATATGTAATCGTAGAAAGCTCGTAGTCGTAGTTATTTTAAGTTAAGTAGTATTTAGTTAAGTAACACCATGGAGGACGGACGGGTCTTTACCCATTTGTATGCTTGATTCACGCCCGAGGTGTGGCGATTTATGTAAGACTATAAATACTCTACCTTCCAAGGTAGAGAGTTGGAGCTCATAATAATATCTTTCACTTTCTCTCACTAAGTTCCTAAACCTCTAACTTTCTCTTTAGAATTCCATTTATATGCCACTTTGTGTTATGGTTTGATGTGTATGTGAAAACTTATATTTATCAATTGGGCTTGAACTTCTATTAGAGTTTGCCTCATGAATTTTTATGCCCCCAAGCTAATGCAGATAAAGAGATTTTATGGGCCTCCCTTGACGCTCTCATAAGCTTGTTGGATGTGGTTTGGGTGGTTTTTGGGGACTTTAACGTGGTGCGGTCCCGTGAGGATAAAATGGGTTGTGCTTTTGACGATGCGGTCGCTTGCTCGTTCAACAATTTTATTGCTCGCACCGGTCTCGTTGACCTCCCTTTAGGTGGAAGATGCTTTACACATTTTGATAGGGATGGAAAAAAAGCAAGCAAGCTTGACAGGTTTCTCATTTCACATAACTTTCTAGATGAATGGAATGATGTGATTATCTCGGTGTTGCCTAGATCCTTCTTGGACCACTGTTCCATCCACTTAAAGGTGGGCCGTCCAAACTTTAGGATGAAGCCTTTCAGGATTTTTAACAAATGGATTGGTGAACCCGAATTTTTTGATGTTGTTTGCTCATCTTGGGGTGTAAGCTCACAGGCTCATACACCTGATATTCTCCTTAAAAATAAGCTTAAGAGGTTGAGGCTTGATATTAAGGATTGGACTTCCAAAAAAGTTGTTGACCAGCATAGCCTTAAAGAAGAGCTTTTAAAGAACCTTGATGAGTGGGGTCGTAATGCCGAAGCGGGGCTCCTAATTCGGGAAGATGTAGGAAAGCGGGAGGAATGGATCATACATTTGAGTCATTTAGATCGATTACATAGGGAGGATATCAAACAAAAATTCCTCCTGAAGTGGGCGATTGAGGAGATGAGAACTCATGATTTTCCATTCTACTACGAAATTCAAATATGCTAATTCATTATTAATGGAATGAATGTGAGCAGGTGTCGGATCGATATTTCGAAATGATTAAATCGGTTGCTCTAGAACACTTTGCTTCAAGATTTAAGGAAAATATTTGAACAGCCCACATTTAGCAAATGATGGGTTCGTAAGCTTTCTCCGGCTGATGCTTCTTTTTTAGATTCCAGCTTTTCTATGAATGAGATCAAAATGGCCATTTGGGATTGTGACGGGTCTAAGGCTCCCGGGCCTGATGGGTTCAATTTCAAATTCATCAAAGCATACTTGGATATCTTAAAGGATGATATTGTGAAGTGTATTAAATACTTTGAATCTTATGGTAAATTGGCAGGGGGTTGTAACCCTTCCTTTATAGTTCTTATCCCTAAGAAGTGTGACCCGGTTAGTTTTTCAGACTATCGGCCTATAAGCCTTATAGGTTGTGTTTATAAGATTATTTCTAAGGTTCTAGGCATTTAGCTCGAGTTATATCCTCTATTATTGGCCCTAATCAAACCGCTTTTATTGCCGGGAGGCAAATTCTTGACGGGTGCTTGGTGGCAAATGAGATCATTCGGATGGCTAACTTAGAGGGTCATAAGCTTTTGCTCTTCAAAGTTGATTTTGAAAAGGCTTTCGATAGCGTTAATTGGTCTTTTCTCCAAGATATTATGAGGCAAATGGCTTTTAGCATAAAATGGAGGAATTGGATCAATGCTTGCCTTAGCTCGGCATCAATCTCGGTTTTGATCAACGGGTCGCCTTCCAAGGAGTTTAAAATGGAACGAGGACTTATACAAGGGGATCCTCTCTCCCCTCTTCTTTTTCTTCTTGTGGCCGAAGCATTACAGGTCGCGATCTTGGAAGCCTGTAACAAAGGATTCTATAAAGGCATTTCTTTAACGGAGGATAGATCGAACATTTCTCTCTTGCAATATGCGGATGACGAGCTCTTTTTTAGAGATTGGTCTAGGCTAAGCGCCAGCAATCTTATCCATATCCTCAAATGCTTTGAATGGTCCTCGGGTCTTAGAGTCAACATTTCAAAATTAGGCTCTTTGGAGTGCCTATTTTGGATGTGGAACAGGTTGCTGCCTCCCTTGGTTGCGCTTTTGACAAATTGCCTTTCATGTATCTCGGCCTTCCGGTGGGAAGAAGGAAGAGGGCTGGGGTGGATGGAATGATGTAGTGGACAGATTTAATGCTAAGCTCTCGGCTTGGAATGCCAAGAACCTCTCTATTGGGGGGAGACTTACACTTGTGAAATCCGTGCTTGGTAATCTCCTAATATATTACTTATCCCTTTTCAAAGCGCCTCAAAAAGTCATCAAGATTTTGGAGTCTATTAGGTGTCGTTTCTTTTGGGGTTTTAAAGGCTCTCAAAGAGGCATTTATTGGGTAAAATGGAATAGTATTCTCTTGGATGCAAAGTTAGGAGGGTTAGATGTTGGTAGTATATTGGCTAAAACTTTAAGCCTCTTAGAAAAATGGAAATGGCGTTTTTACATAGAGAAGAATGCCCTTTGGCGTGTTGTAATCAAGTGTTTTTATGGAAATTATGGCGGATTTGGCTCTCCTTCAGCTCCGGTTATTAAAAAAGGAGTTTGGGCTGATATTATTAATGTTGTTTCGGTTATTGAAAAAATGGTCCCATCCTTTATAAACTCTTTTCAGTTGAAGGTCTTTAATGTCTCAAATACTCTTTTTTGGAAAGACCCATGCTATGATAATGGCGTTTGTCTTAAGGAATCGTTCCCCAGGCTATACGCGCTTGATTTGCATCAGGATTGTAAGGTCAATGATAGGTGGTGCTAGAATGAGGGTGTTTGGGGTGGTAATTGGAGCTGGCGGTTATCTCCTCGTGGGAAGGCTGTTAGTGACCTTAATTCTTTATTGGCCGCTATTGGTAACCTTTCTCTTGGTGGCGAGCGGGAAGACGTTTGTTCATGGTCTTGGGATACCTCTGGATCGTTTAATGTAAAAACTCTCACTACAATTGTGCAAAAATTTGTGTTGGATCGATGTACTCTAACCAAACTAACTTATATAGCTTGTAAGGGTTTAATAACTTCGGATAAATCCTAAGTTATTAACAATGAAACACTGAAGCTAAGAAGAATTAACTTTTAACTTCAACAATTTTATTAATACTTAGAAAGCGCTTTTAAATGATTCTTTAACAACTCTAAAATTCTAATATCGAACTCTCTAAAACTCTAATAATACACGTACGTTCGTATCTCTAATGCCAATCTAGGGGTCCTTTTATAGGCTTAAGGATAACCCTAGACGGTTTACAATTACAAACCTTGTACGACAAGTAATTCTAAACTAAATTTATAACATTCTAGAATACAAGATAATCCTTAACAATTTTTCATATCAGTCCTTTAACCTTGCAGTACTTTGATGAATCGAGCAGTACTTTGACTTCATTCTTTAGCAGTACTTTGACTTCTTCCAGCACTTTTGACTTTATTCAGTACTTTGTCATTTTTCAGCACTTTCATATCCCAACAATCCTCCCCTAACTTGAATTTTACTTGCTTGATTTCATGTTCCTTTGTATATTTAACTTTAACATCTTTGTCTTCAAAGAGAGATTGTGGCTTTATCTTTAAATTTTGTCTTTGTAGATCCTGTGCTTATATCATCATCATCAAAGTAGTTTTTATCAGTAATTTTGTTCAGCAATAATTAGCAAGCTCCATCTTTTCAGCAACTCAGCAACACATGACAAATTGTACATCGGTTCTTTTAAGTTTCATCTATTCTCATCACTTCGGTGTGTAAACTCCTGTGAGAGGTGAATCATTGAAATTTAATGGATTTTGATGTCTCTTTACCAAAGCCATTAACTCGGAGTAGCCAAATGTTTAGGTGTGTAAGACCATGGTACATTGATAACCATATAATTTTTAGCAAATCATCGCCTATCAATGATTTGATTTGTCTTTACCAAAATGTACCACTTTTGGACTAGTTAGATCTTACACCATGGTGAACTAATTACCATATAAATGGTTTTTCCACAGCCTTTACCACAAGCCATTTTTCTTGTGGGCTAGCCAACTCTTTACATTGCTGATATGGTGAGTTAATTACCATACAACTTATTAGCAAGTTGTCAACTATATAACGGATTTGATATATCTTTACCAGAGCCGTTTGCTCATGGATTAGCCAGTTCTTTTGTAAACATGGTGAACTGATAACCTATTATTATAACCATCTCAAAATCATTGTTGCTTTTAACTTTTGTTTCAAAAATATTCTTTACTTAACAAAAGTTTTTCTTTCAAAACATTCTTGGTTTGTCTTTGAAGCGATACTTTGATTAAAATCTTGTTTGTCCGGTGATACTGAATAAAGTACTTACTTTTCAAAATTTATATATAAGTAAACATCATACCGTACTTATGCTTCATCATCACTATTGTTGTCCATCGATAAACAACTTAATCAACACAAGAGTTGTTTGGTCTCATTCTCGACCGCGTACCATGATCTAACATTCTTCTCATAAGATCTGCTTTGTTAATGGATATCTTCTTTCGGCTAGCATATGAATCATAGTTCCATCTTCCGGTTCCAAAGCATGTACTCACGATTCTTCAAAAATCTCCGACTTGTAATCTCCCAGTTCTCTTGATTTTGACAGAGTTCATCATTGCTTGTTTCCTCAGTTTTGAAGATAGTTGTCAGATCTCCTAATAATGCTAATCCAACTCCATTTGATGGAATATGTTCAAAGTATTATTGCACTAGTTGGTATAGTTGAAACATATCTGCTCTATCAATAATGTGCAATATATCCCATAGTAAATTGAATACTCTGAAGCTTTCATCTTCCTCATGGAACATCAAATAATTTCCATCTTTTGACTCTACAGCTTCAAAAGTAATTATCTTGGTCTTCTTTACTGCAGCATCTTTGGATTTAGAATACTCAAAATCAACAATTCTAATGTAATTCCTTAGTTCATCAACTGTATCTCATCTTAGCTCAATCTTCTTTGATTTCTGTTCAGCTTCAGTTGTCCTTTTTCTTTTTAAGCTTCTTTTGCCAGCATCCTCCTTCTGATCATCATCCTTAAAAGAAATAATACTGTCAACTTGCTTCTGATAAGCTTGTCTAACATTTTCATACAAGTCTTTCATCTCAATGTAATTCAGCTTCTGTAAACCAGTATACCCTTGACCCTTTAGATATGCCATCATAACATTTCTTTCTTTAGCCTTATTCAATGGTCTTCTAGGTATAACAACTTCAGATTCCTTTACTGATTGATCAACTTCAGCATTCAACTCAGCTTGTATCTTTCTAGCAGCTTCTTCATTCTTGGCTTCCTCAATTGCTCTTATTTCTGTCACATTAAGCTTTTTCTTCTTTATTTCTACCAACTTACCTTTTCCTTTATCTTTAAGATCTATAGTAGGTTGAGAAGCTTGTGGTTGTTCTTCAGTAACTCCTGGAATGCTAACTCCTCTTGATCTTGATAAGTTGTGCCATATTTCAGCTGCGATTTCATCATCACTTGCAGTGTGCACTACTTTTGATATATCAGCTTCCTCTTCGTGTAGAATAGTGGAAGGACCAGCTTCTTCATCAAAATTAAGTGTCCTTGGTGTAATCGGCTCTTGTCTATGAGTTCCTTGAAGACCGTACTTTGATCGTGACACCTTGATCATCGATTACTTTGAACACCGGATCTTTGAACTTTAGTTCTTTCGGGCTCGATACTTTGAATATTAAGTTGTGCTTGATGCTTTGAGGTTCATCTTCTTTTTCTTCATAAAATTCAGCATATTCTTTCAAATTATCTTGCTCTATATTCCTCCCCAATTGGACAGAAGATTGCTGTTGAACCTTTTTGCCTGTAGAAGCCTTCTTAAAATGCTTTCTTTTCTTCTTTTCAGCCTTGATCCATAATCTGTGATGTTTAACTAAAGGCCAGACAGATCTCTTAAGTTTTCGAAACTTGGTCTTCAACTTAACTATATGTGCAGCTTGAGCCTCAGTTGTTTTCTTTAATCTGATTAGCTCCCTTGTCAGAACATAATTATCCAACACTAAACCTTAGTGGGGTATATCGGTTGCAACCCTTCGGAGGATGATGAGGAATAGGAATATCGGTTCGACTCAATAGGTGGAGTATCATGGTGAGATGAGGAGGTGGCGCAATACCTTCATTTACATTTACATCATTTTGGGTGAAAACCTAAAACCGAACCCTTGAGATGAGTATGAAACTTAATTATTGAATATTGATTGGTTGTTTCTTATCTTAGTTGATTAATGATCTAGTAAAGCATCTTTTGAACCTTAGAATATAATTACCTTAGAGTGACGAGTTGCAACTAAGAATAAGGAGCAATAGGAGATAATTAAGGAGTAGTAAAACCTAAGTAAACACATCTTTAAACTATCATACGAGCCACATTAATTAGTAGACTACCACCTTCTCTTTCATCACTAGATGCAATACCCGTGGCTTACCCCTCATCTCTAATTGCATGAACAATCTCCATCATTGAAGTAGTCTTGATTCCTATGGGTGTTCCTTGCTTGTGTTCAGTAAAAAAATCACTCTTGAGGAACAATTGAATTGGGAATAATACTAGAGATATCCAAAGGAGATGGGTGTAAGGTTGGATGGATTTGATATATTACTGACTTGTGTACCACGGATAGTATTGTGGTTGACATGTGAGGAATCCTTTAGGCAAATAGAACATAGTGATCAAATTTTAAGAATGATTCTTATGAATCGGACCAAGAATTTGAAATGGCTAAAGAAGGATTTGAGATACTTAGGAGTGTATTTGGGTTAGATCATACTAAAACACATGAACTTTTAGGAGATCTTGGAATATACTAGCGGTGGGAAGTGGAAGCTAATATAGGAGTAACCCATGACCTTACACTTATATCACCCATTCATGGTTGATAAAAAGAAACGTTTATTACCTTTTGAAGTTGATAGAAGATGATCCATTTTTAAGAGAGATTTGATTCACCGCCTTAGGTAAGGTTATAATGAATGGGCACACTCCTTTGAGCATATAAATCACCCATCACCTCTCCTCACGTAGCAAATTTCCACCCTAAGGGTGTGTATCGCTACTATCACCGCACTTAAGCAAATATTACCAGTTACATATAAAAGTATTTTACATAAGGGATAAGTGTAAACATGAGGATAACAATAAACTAAAAGATATATATGTTTGTTTGTTCGAGTCGAATGCTTGCTATTGGATAATTGTTTAGTATTCATATAATCTTCCATTTCCTATTTGTTATATTTCATATACACCGAGAGATGTGAGTATCCAAACACCCCATGTGAGGTGCTAGTATGTAATTTTCGTGCTTGTTATGACTTTTACTTGGGGGCTTATATGTGTTGTGGACCATTTTAAATCAATGCTTCATGACCCTAACTTATAAATTAATTGGCTAAAAGCACATTTGGTTGAGGACAATCAAATAACAAGTGTAGGGATATTTGATATGGTTTTAAAAGTACCATTTAGAGGGTCGTTTTAACCCTTATTTGATCACTTTTGTATCCGTTATTACTTAATATCGTTCCTTTTCACTTTTTAGGTCTCTTGAAGGCAAAATCTTTGGAATGGCACTTATTTGGACGAAAAGGCGTGAATATCTGAAGAAAATGGCCAAAGTCGAATCGAGACACTCAAAGGCTGCTGAAAGAAGGCGATGGCGTCCATTGCTTAAGCTGCGCCGTCGGAGGATTTTGTAACGATCTGAAGCCAAAACCCTATTTTCAAGTGACGATCGGGCTTTAAAGGGTAGGTCGTCATTACTCGGGCACGCCTAGATGCGATCCAGACGACGTCGGAGGTGAAGAGGACGGCGCCACAGACATAAGGTGACGCCGTCGCCAAAGGTTAACGTGGCCAGGCGAAACCCAATGATGGCCACGGCGCCACAAAACATAAGGTGGCTGTCGCATATGTAATATATATAGAATCGAATTTTTTAGTTTTAGGAGAGTCTTTTTAGGTGAAAACCTAAAACCAGACCAAGGTGTCTTGTCTGGTATTTTAGGGTTCCAAACCCTATCTTACATCAAGATAAGTATTTACTTCATCAATTCAATTATGTCTTTGATTATTTGTGTGTATGCTTGCATGTTCTCCATGTCCCGCTAATTTATTTGTGTGTTTGCTTAGGGAGTATGAAACTTAATTATTGAATATTGATTGGTTGTTTCTTATCTTAGTTGATTAATGATCTAGTAATGTGATAGGTCATTCGTTGTGTATTAATGCTTGATTCATCTTTGTGAACCTTAGAATATAATTACCGAGTGGTTGTAAGCTAAACCATCCAAAGGTGCCTTAGAGTAAGTTTCTTATCCTAGTGGGTTTGTAGGCGAGACCCTTTAGTAAGTTCAAAGAGTTGGGAGAAAGCATACCCTACAACTTTAGACACCGCACGCAACTAAGAATAAGGGCGTGACAACTCAACCATCAATAGGAGATAATTAAGGAGTAATAAAACCTAAGTAAACACATCTTTAAACTATCATCGAGCATACATTAATTATACCTAGACTACCACACCTTAGTTTAGATAATTAGATAATAGTAGAGTAATCGGTAGAAATACCAACCCCCAATCCAATACCGAGATTCGTACCTTTCAATTTCCTAAAAATTTAAAAAGATAAAAATATACCTTGAGAAGCGGTTCCTTGAGATGCAAGACCTTGAGAAGCGGTACCACGAGTTGAAGCAGTACCTTCTCTTTCATCACTAGATGCGACCTCATCTCTAATTGCTTGAACAATCTCCATCATTGAAGTAGTCAATGGGTGTTCCTTCAGGAAAAAAATCACTCTTACGTTGGGAATAATACTTGATTACCACGGATAGTATTGTGGTTGACATCGCTTGAATATACTAGCGGTGGAAACGTATACCCCGCCAAGACAAATATTACCACCGCTATTGGATAATTGTTTAGTATTCGTATAATGATAAGTATAGAATAGATTGTGTGTATATTCTATATTGATAGGTTTATTCTTATCTTGTAAAGGACTCCTTGTGCTATAAAAGGAGGTCCTAGGTCATTGTCTTAGGTACTTAGTTAATTATCTACGTACTTACATCTTCAAGGTATAACCCTAGTGATAAGCAAGATCACTCGTATTATTCATCAATAATATTGGAGCTTAAGCTTTGTGTTTAATTAGTGTTTACTTACAATACATCATACAATCCGTCTTTTAAGTATTACTAAGTAAATTCCGCGTGCTTATTAATATCATACAAAATATCATTGACACAAGGTGTGTGTCCAGATCCATCAAGTGGTATCAGAGCGAAGGTTCTGATATTTTGTTTTAGAAGATCCAAGGAATTAGCTTAACCTACTCACTCAATTCAATTGAGATGGAAAACAATCAGTCCAACTCTTCTACACCAAGGCTACCTAAGCTCAAACTTAATGAGTTTGAGATGTAGAGAGATCTTGATTGAGCAATACTTCCTTATTCGAGGACTATGCTCTATGGGAGATCATTCAAATTGGTGATTCTTTCAAGCCTATGACTAGTACTCGAGAAGGTTGGTGACACGAAGTTGTGAAAGTTTACGTGCTCGAATCCGAGATTGAAAAGGACTAAAGAAGAATGATCTTAAGGCTAAAAGTTTGTTGCCGATGACTCTTCCTAGAGACCGATCATAGCATTTAGCAAGTTCAAGGCGCTAAAGAACATTTGAAGAGATGCGCTCGGTGTTTGGTGGTAATGATGCTACAAAGAAGACACAAAAGACATTGTTGAAGCAAAGTTAGGAAAACTTCTCCGCTTCAAGCAATAACTCACTTGATAGCATCTTTACCAAACTTGAAGATTGTTACACAACCGATCGTGTTTGGCATTGAGGTAGAAAAGGAAGACCTCAATTTGAAGTTTCTAAGAAGTTTGCCTTGAGTTCCAAACTAATGTTCTTGTCGGGAAAACAAAGCGAGACATTGAAACAATGAAGCTCAATGATCTTTACAACAACTTTAAACTCATTGAACAAAGAGGCGAAGAAGGCTGGAAACTTAGTACAAGCTCAGCGACTTGGCTTTGATGTCAACCTCTCATGACGGTGATGATCTGAAGATGGCGATGATGATGATATTGCCTTCTTGGTTCTACGCTTTCCACCGGTAATGTTTGTGTTACCACTGCAGTTCAAAGAAGAAGGTTCTTTGGTATTGAGATCCTACCTTTTATGCTTTTATCTCCACTCGAGTCAATGGCTCTATTTTAACTCATGAAGACATAGAGCAAATTGATGAAGATGACTTGGAGGAGATGAACATAAAATGGCAAATAGCTCGCTTAGCATGAGAGCTAGGAAATTCTACAAGAAGACTGGCAAGCCTATTCACATCAATGGTAGTGAAACTGCAGGCTTTGATAAGAAGAAAGTGGAATGTTTTAACTGCCACAAGTTGGGACACTTTGCTAGAGAATGTAGAAGACCAAAGACTAAGGACACCAGGTCTACTTAGTACAAGCAAAAGAAGGAACCAATTGTGGAAGAACCAAAGGCAATGTTGGCTATTGATGGTGTGAGCTATGATTGGAGTTTCATGGCTGATGATCAAGAAGAAGAACATTCAGATGCTGCTCTTATTTCTACTAAATTTGCTCTCATGGCTTTCTCTGAGTCTGAGGTACAAAACTTTGAAAGTTGTTCTAAAACATGTAGGGTGCTAGAGAAGTTGAAAGGCTTAATAATTTATATTCTAATGAAAGACAAGAGTTGTATCTCGCTAATTATCTTGTGTCTAACCTTAGGAGAGCTATAGTGTATTGGAAACTCAACTAAAGCACTATCAAGAAAATGAGTCAAAATATAATGATGATATGATTCTTCTTAGAAGAGGTAGAACATACAATGACTATGAATGAAGCATACCAAAAGGAGTTTGAAAAACTTCAAAGAAAAATGAAAATGTCAATTTAACTTTAGATACATGTTACCATCGGTCTAAGTCAATTGATAAAATTTGGAATGCTCAAATAATAAGTAAAGTTAAGTCCGGTATGGGTTATAATCTGATTGCCTCCACCACTAAGAGGTGTTCCATCACCTGTGTATAGATTTAGCCCATCTGGGCTTAGAAGAGTTTCGAGGATCTTGAGCGTGAATATGGTCCTTTAAAGGACACAAGCGTGAAATGTGAGGATGAGGTTAAGCATGATAATGATGTTTTGAGAGTGCTAGTGACTCATCTGTTGTTGATGAGAATGTTAAAAAGAATGTAGAGGCTTCATCCCAAAAGTTGTTAATCACATTACGGAGGAACCTAGGAAACCGAGTTAATAAACCTAGACCAAGCTGTAAGGTATCTTTGAGATGTTTGGAACAAACCTCTGACTCCTAGGGGTAACCAGAGGAGTTGGAATCATATTAAATCTCAACAACTAGGTAGTGATTTTGTTATGTACAACAAAGCATGCTATATCTGTGGTAGTTTTGATCATTTACATGCTTATTGTGACTATCATAATAGGAGAAGGGAAGTCCATGGGAATAAAAGGGTGGAGTCTAACAGGTTTCAAAATAAAGTATACCCCAATTCACATTGCAAAATGGTCCCAAGAGCAGTTCAACTAAGAAGTGGCCTCAAAACTTTTACCACTGCAAAAACTGTTAACACTTGCTCACCCTAAGTCACTGTTAAAAGTGCAAAGTCCGAACAACTTTGCAAAATCTGCACAAACAGGGGAAAGGAACTTTTCAATCTAAAGGTTCATTATAATCAACATGGGTACCTAAACCAAACCGGCGGTTTCCTTTGCTCATTCAAAAGTTACCACCGCAAGGGTTGTAAACAAGGAAAGGGGACATGGGCAATGTTGTGAAGGCCTCGGCACATTCGAATGGAAACCTAAAGGAACTACCTCTATAACCAATCCCAATGGTGTATCAATGACCTTTGATAGATTTAACTATATTGATACACGAGGAAGATCCAAGTCAATCATGGCTTGGGTCCCCAAAAGAAACTAACTCTTTCTTTTATGTGCAGGAACATCCAAGGTCAAAAAGATCAGATCAAGGATATACAGATAGTGGGTGTTCAAGGCATATGACTGGCAACAAGTCCTATCTTTCAGATTTTGAACATTATGATGGACAGTATGTCAGATTTTAAAGTGAAGTTAAGTGCAAATTTAATGGAACAACATGTATGATGCAAGGACTCTAAAGTTAAAGAGAAACATGGATCATTATTATTATTTCACAAAACTGCACACTGAGTGTAGTAGATACATCCATGGAATACAGTCAACAACCTACTTCACACAAAAGCTCCACAACCTACCACAACCATACTCCAATTAACCACCATCTACCACCTATGGTTTCTTTGGAATGGCCCAAGTTGGCATCACTTTAGGTGCATTACGCATATCTATCCAGTCATACACCTTAGGGCTTGCTAGTCCCATCACCACTTTTCTAACAGGTGGGGAGGATGATGAAGGTCCCTCTTGTGTTGGTACTGTCAACAATGGTGGAAAAGGAGGCATTTTCAGTTCTCCTGATGGAAGGATTCTTGCAAAGCGAGCACATCAAAACCTTTGACTTAGTATCATCATTTGTGCTTGTGCATGGGATATGTAGCTTGCATTGAGTCTGAGCTATCTTTAATAATGATGACTTCTTGTGGTATTAGATGAGTTGAAGAAGGACCCGTGAACGGGGTTGAATAAGCATCGCATGAGTTCTTTTTCTTGATGAAACTACTTCAAACACCTCTTTCTTCTTCTTACCTGGATTGTTGAGCACATAATTCTAAGCCTCTTCATCCCAAAAACTGTATGAAATTGAACTGTCAGAAGAGATGTTGATTGGGTTTGAGTTGCTCATGGTAATTTTTGGCAAATTGCTTTTGACAGATTTTAGGAGAGAGAAGTGTTGGTGTGATAGAAGGTTGTGGGTGCTTGGTTCTTAAATACAAGTTTAAGTTGGAATCAGTTAGTTAATGAAGGGAAGGTATAAGTTGTTGAGAAGTAAATGAAGTCTTTGACTTTGGTGGCCGGATTAGTGACTAGAAGTTGACCAAAATTAACACTGCTTATGGACTCACTCTTTGCTATTCTCTAACCACTGGTACTTTATACACTTTTTCAGTGTATGATTTCTGTTTGTAACATGAAGATTTGAAGGATTCTT
Organism: Chrysanthemum lavandulifolium; assembly: GCA_022545495.1. Lineage (NCBI taxonomy): Eukaryota > Viridiplantae > Streptophyta > Magnoliopsida > Asterales > Asteraceae > Chrysanthemum > Chrysanthemum lavandulifolium. Next base: position 210,981,441 of record CM040245.1, read on the forward strand.
TGATTACATTGAAGTGGTTGTTCTTTAGTGTTTGTCTTTTTAGTTGTCCACTATCTTCTATGCAGAAATTAAATCTAATAATGGAAACTATAATGCAAGCAGTGGAAATATGTTATTCTCAAATTGGAAAAAGAGAAAACAGAGATATTTCAATTCATACGCAAGAGTCATTACATCCAAAAGAGAAGGTCAACAACCGCAATCAAAACACAAAAGACAACTTCCTACATTACTACACCCTACATCAGCTACTCCATTGGCTTCTTGCCTTTCCCCACATAGTCATGCTTGTTTTTCTGTGCTCTCTTCCTTTTGTTCTCAAAGGTGGATTACATTCTTGTACAAGGAAGACCAACAACTTGTGGAGGAGGCTTTGGTAGCATGCGAGACTTCGTTCGTATGGATATTCGCTTCATGTTGGAGATAATTGTTTCGATGTTATTGTAAGAGCTCTTGGCAATTCTTTGGCCATGGAATAGGTCTCATCATTCGTCTCATCATCATCGATGAGTGGAGTAAAACTCAAGAGATGGTGCGGGTTTTGCGGCTAGTACACGCTTGCGGTCTCTTTAGTGTACTTCTTGGATGAAGTACTTCCACCCATGTTGGAAAGTATCGACCCATCGATGCCTCGAGGAAGTCTCGACTCGATCACATATTCTTCTTTTGAATCGGAGGAGATGTTAATGGTGTTGGAAGGGTTGCTCATGATTATATTTAGGGATTTTGTGTGTTTGAATGTGTTTTGATGAAGATTTCAATACGCCAAGCCTCCTTATATAGACAAAGTCGGTTACCAGGGTTAATTAATGAGTATATTTACTTTTTCCTATTTTGGTAGGTTAAGGAGTAAATATAGATATTATCGGGTTGACTTTGGAAGATATTCTTCTTGGGTAATGGTTTGGTTAAAAGTAACTTTGGTTAAGAACAAGTTGATTATTCCTATCACATACAGATATATAATGAAGTATAGATGGGAGCTGATCTTAAAAGGTGTATAATTGAGATACACAACAAATGGTTATTGATTCACCATGTCTAATCCACATAAGAATCAACTAGTCCGAGCAAACGACTCTTGGTAAAGACTTGACAAATCCATTTATGGTTGATAGTTTACCAAAACTATATGGTTATCAACTCACCATATTCTTTATGATTAAGAGTTGGCTAGTCCATAGCAAGCGGCTCATGGTAAATACATATCAAATCCGTTGATAGGCGGTAGTTTGCTAAAAACTATGATAAAAGCGATCTAGTTTTCATATGTTTTTCTTTACCACCGCTCTTTGAAATTTTGTGAAAAATTACCCTTTGCTAGTTCATAGTTTCCATCGCGGTGTTATTTTACCCTTTGTTGTTCTAGCCGTTACAATTGATTGTGTCAGTAACTTATTTTTTACTAACCGTTGAAAGAAAACACTTTCCATAAATATAAGCTAAGTTTTTATAGGATTATCTACTTTCTTAATTATGCTTTATCTTCTTAAGATAAATATTTTCCAAAGATAGTCTTTCTTGTGCAATAAACTTAACCCTGACCCTATATATCTTTCTCTCTCGATTGGCTAGTTATTCCTTCAATTATTACTGACATAATATTGTTTTTCATCAAAAGTTTCTATGGCACCATTAAAATTTGCAGATGAGCACAACCAAGTGGCCTTCCCACAAAAGTCAAACGAGAAGAGTGGCCCTGTTTTTTTCATCAGATTGTGGACTTTCTCAATACTACCCATATAAGGTATGCTTTGCTTTTAAAACCCACAATCTATATCTCTCAAATCAAAGCAGATTTTGGACTACGCTAAGTCCATAACACTTGAGAATGAAGATACACATGAAGCGATGGATGCTCTAAGAGCCACCGTGGATGGGGTAACTATTGATGTTACCGAGGCATCCTTGAGGAAAGTTCTCCAATTGGATGATCTCAATGGTATCATCATATTACCTATGCGTAAATCCATGATACTTTATCATCCATGGGTATGATACCACCGATAAAAAGGCTACTTTCAAAAGAGTGGTTTTGTCCCTAATGGAGATTTTGATACATACTCTTTACATTGTCTCGGTCAAAGAAAACATCTTATGAGCAATTTAGTTCAACCATGGCTTACCCTTTGGTTTGTCTAGCCATTGATAAGATTTTTAAGCGGTCAAAATATATTTTACAAGTATGGTGGCAATGTAAAAGTTCAACAAAATTTTTAATGTATCCAAGGTTTGTGCAAGCGATGCTAAATTAATTTCAACTGCAATCCCATACTAATGTTTACAAAATCGGTTGCCTTAAGCCTAAATTTTTCAAAACATGAACAAAGATGGCAACATGATTTTACACCTCTCCTTCCTCACATGCTTGCAAAGATTACAACCGAACAAAATCACCTATAATTAATGTTCCAAACATTGCTTATACTCACGGTTTCTCACACCTATGAGAGAAGGTCTAAGCGACCAACTCCTCTCATGACAACACAAGATGTTTACAATCTTTTGGTTTAGGAACAAGCGGTGGTGGTTCTAGACTTCAACCTAGTCCAACTAGGGAGGAATCGAGCCATTGCCCATGATTCACCTCTCCCAGCAGGTCACACGGTTGGAAGTGATGAGGCGATGGGCAACAAATGGAATTGATGGTTTGTGTACCAAATTAGCCAAGCGAGTTGAATCTCTGAAGGACTGGCGGATGTCAAGAAGGTGCATGCCATGGATATTAAATATTTAACATAGGAGATTTAGACCTTGAAGGATGAGTTGCGGGGTTGAAAAAGCACGGAAAAGCGCAAAGTTGGTGATCTCATCTTCATCCTCACCTAATGATGGTGATTCACCGGTTTGATCAAGATTTGGGTAATTCTCCCAAACGGTGAAGGAAAAGCAGATCTTTGAAACTTAGGGAGGAAAATTGATTTTGAAGATGAAGGTGTTTCTAGTAAAGGTGCAGAGAAGGCGATACTCAAGAAAAGCAACTAGAGCAAGACCTTTTCTCATCGCAACGTGATTTTACCATCGATTCAATTTCCACCTGAGAACCACTAATTGCCACGAGATGACCATGATGTAGCCCGCAAGTGAAGAAGTTGATAAACAAAAGAAAGATAAAGGTAAAGCAGTTATGGAAAGTGAAGAGCAACATGGAAAGAAGATTTCTAAGAAAGAACAAGCACAGATTGCAATGATTGCTCTTGATAGAGAAATTGCTGAAAAGATTAATGAAGAACAAGTTGCTAAAAAGAAAAAGCTTGAAGAATTGGAAGTTGCAAGCTTTTTGGAGGCTAAAAGGATGGATAGATTGGAAAATCCAATTTCCACTGTTCAACCAACAATACTTAGAGAAAAGACTCCAGAGTTCAGTTATGTTCCTACTGAAGAAGATATTGAGTTCTTGATTGCTAATAATCCAACAGACAAGAAGAAGGAAATTGACCTACTTGCTGATATGTCCTGGCGAAGATCAAAGAACCGCTCAGTTGAAGGATTTTATACAAATGAAGAACAATCAAGCACTTCAAGATGTGATTAGTACGATCGAGAAAGGGCAAAAGAAACAAAGACAACCAACCAAGGCACAAATTCTCTCATATATGAAGACTTATTGTTGTCATGTTGGTGGTTGGAAAAGCATCAATTCAAAGGAATGCCTAATAATCAATTTGAAGGTATCTACTACGAGTTCAAAAACATGATAAAGATTTTATTTCAATGGGCTCAAAAGAAGCAAGAAGGTTTCTGGATTGAAGAGAAAGGCCAAAGAAAGTGATTCTCGATCATTAAGAAGACTAAGGTTCTTTGAAGAACAAGAAGTTCCAAGCGAGAAGTTCACCAAGAACAAATGATTTGGAATGATTGTGATAGTAGAAGAAGATTTTATCCGAACCACCGCAAGTCGGACATCCTATCATTGATTGGGAAGTTTACATCGCTAGCAATTTTGCTCCAACATGGAAGATCACAAGGCTAGGTGGTGAAACTTCATCATTCATTCAATTTGAAGATCTTATTAAAGCTTTTGCGAGATGACCTTGACAAATTATGGAAGTTAGTTCAAGAAAGGTTTGATGCTCAAGATCTCAAAGATATGAAGGAGATGCGAGTTATGGGTTAATCTTAGAAGGCTCTATGAACCGGATGTTAATGATGATTTCTAGAAATTCTCATGTACATGTCCCTGGTACTAAATGGTTTTACTATGACTCATGTGAAGTTCACCATGTTTCTACAAACAAATGGAGTAGATGCATTCATGCTTGCTAAGAAAGAATATCCACTCGAGCTGGAACTCTCTTTGTGATCTTTGTACTACTATAAGAGTTCATGAAGACAATGAGAAGGTCAGAGCATTGTTACATAGGCTTCAAGATCAATGTTCAAGAGCTATTCAGAAGCTAAGGAAGAAGTAAAGTGTTTGGTTGAATTCCCCAAATCCTTAAAGATGATGCAGATTGAAGAAACTTATTAATTTGCAGAGAAATCATAAGTTTAGGGGAGGATTGTTGGGAATAATACTAACAGTTACCACGGATAGTATTGTGGTTGACACTGCTTGGAATATACTTGTAAAACCCTAAAAATCATAAACGCGTTAAATGACCATAATACCCTCATCATAATAATTCGTAAAATAAATGAAGCTCGTTAAGTACGTTAAATATGCAATTTGTAAATGATTTATATAAGACATGGATAATAATAAAAACTTACACTTATGCCATAAAATAAATAAAACACAATATTAAGTCACATGGACTAGATAATTACATGTTTTAGACATTTAAATAAAGGTATCATAGAGATTATGGCAAGTAAATAAAATGTGATTTGGTCACCCATATCTCCCCCTTAGTCGGCCAAGAAAAACGCCTCAACACCCAATATAATTGCTCTCTTTAGCTAATTCCTATCTCCCATTATTGTCTCAATATTTATCTCATTACTCATTCAAAACAAAGGCACCTAAAACCCTAAACAATACTGACGGCAAACTCTGCTTGCCATCTTTTTCTGGTCGACACAAAGGAAGATCCAAGGAGAGGTTGTGTAGGCTTCGTAAGACTGCTGTAAATTCGTGTGCTTGGATCGAGGTTGTTGGTTTGTCGTTGGTTTGTGGTGTGCTGCTGCCGTGATACTCTAGGACACAAAGTGTGTCGGGTTGCTTGGCCTTGACCTTGTTTCTTGTTCTTCTTTGATTCACGCTGCAAAGATACTCATCTAACCACTTTCTCGTCTCGATAACCTTGTTTTTTGGTCGTGGGGCTAGTACCTTGCGCATGCTCCTGGTGCAAATAAAACATGTTATATAAAATAAGAAAACTAGAATATATAAAACCTAATGAAAGGCTGCATAAAATCATGGAATAAAACCATATATATGTCAAATTAATATGCCTTTAAGACCTTGGTATTGAGCCTGATATTTAACCCTCTCGAGTTGCATGTCTCCCTTTTATTTATGTCGAGTTTCATGCTTTTAAAACGTGGGTATACACTTGGTGTTACTTGGGTTGAATTGCATAAGATCTTGGGTTAGTTTAATACTTGAAAGAGGCGTATATAATTCTGTTTTGGGGTAGGGAGGTCTCATTAAATTCATGATTTCATATGGTTCATATATACATGGGTTAGAGTGGAGTCATGTGCTTGTGGTCTTCCATGTTAGTGTCCTATGTATAAGTATAAGATCTAAGGTTACGTAACTATAAGCATGTTATATGAAATCAGTATAGAGGACTATCAAATGAGATGGGTTATGCATGGTCTTGTGGGTAGAGTTTGAAGCTAATTGCGGGATTTATGGTTGAGTCGTTTAGTGTTTTGAAAGGGTGTCGGGGGAGTCGAGCCGGGGGTTAATCATAATATATTGTTACTAGGTCGTGAATGTTAATTGTTTGAACCACGAACGAGCTTGAATATTGATCGAACATGCATATGAAATCTTGTGGGGGTAACTTTGAGGGTGACCGCGGGAAAAATGGTTGGGTCTTTTGGAGTTTTGAAAGTGCCTCAGGGAAGATGAGTCGGGGGTAATCACTAGCTGTGTTTTCCGAGTTGCATTGGTTAGCCGTTTGAACCGCGAGCGAGGGTAAACTTGGCTTGTCGAGCAAAGATTGAAATTGGAAATCAAATATGTTGTACGTATGAAAAGAAAAGGAATTTCATATTTTAATGTTTTATTTTTCATTTTAAACCCTCATATTTAGATTTTGTCACATGCAAACCTTGCACTATTCTAAAATGATACATTACACCTTGGAGAATCAAAATAATAACATTGAGTTTTAATTTCAAAATACTTGTCACTAATAACCCTATATTTCAAGATATTTACCATGCGAACCCTATACTTCGAAGTATTATCTAATAAAGCCTTAAAATAGGATTTTTGTCATATTAAACATTTAAATTAGCCATTTATCATTTGTAACCCTTAAGTTTGACCAATTAATGATTATTACCCTAAAGAATTTTAATTCCTTCCATTACTAAAAATGAGAATACGCTTATAACTCTAAAAATATTAATACGATTTATTGTTGTGACTTAAATGAGCTAATAAGTATTAAACGAATCGTAATCCGTGTAGATTCGTTGAAGAAGACGTAACGTTGTTTCTCTCGTGTTCCTTCCATTTGCTCTCATTGCATTTTCTAAGGTACAGATATTCTGACCTTTTCAGTAAAGGTTTCTCGTGATTTTCTTTCTTTGGCCATTGCTATGAATCCTTACATTTTATTCGAACCTCATGTTGTGCGAAACTTACATTTGTTGAACCTTGATATATCGATTTGGACTTCGATTTGGACCTTATGATTATGAACCTTCCGATATGTATTTGTTTGACTGTATGATTACCTATGATTTGTGTTACTTCGACATTCCTGTTTGACCTAAGTTAGTTTGACACCCGAGCCATTATTTCACTAGGCATGGGGTTCCATGTCCGTGTCGTTGATGCACCTCGACATGACTCTAGGGCGAGAGAGTGATGTTACGCCACGTCCGCGATGGTGGAGCATATTTTGTATATGTAGGTAGGGGCGTATGGATGCATCCTAGATGCATTACATGTCGATATGTTATGCTATGATATGATTTATGCGGTGAATGATGTGGTGTGCAATACTGGCGTCTTCACATTCTCGGGAGTTAGCTACTCCATTGGTTCTTGAGGTCTCCTCCTATTATATATGGTATTCGAGGTCACCCTCAAGAATAAAATGGTTACTTATGATATGATATGATATGATATGTTTCTGGGCTCGTGGTAGATTTCTGACAAACCTTACACTTTTGATATACCTATATTGTACCCTTGTATTTCCCAATACACCATACTCTGTATTATCTGTTCATTACTCAGTACTCTTATATGACTCACCGTACTACCAAGAGATATATATATTCTATTTTTTTGATCTGTCACACTCTCATTCCGTTACTTCAGACTATCGTTCCATTCACGTACCGGGTTATTATATGTTTATTGAATTTGATTATGCTATTTATGTTTTATGTGACTACTGATTATCCTGCTATGATGTGATTAATATGTGGTTATCTGAGTTACCTGTTGTCATCTGATGATATGTGATCTCACTGTTATGTGACCCTCTGAATTGTCTAGTGACAATGCTAATGTGTAATCGATAGTTTTGTCTGTTTATTATGTGTACTTCATTCAGTTAATCTCGTGGACTATGACTATCCGTTGTATCCTTGTCTGCTTATTGTTGACCTGCCATGTTTACATTTTTGGCTATGCTACGGGTTGATTTGGGTAAATGGTTCAACTTATGACGTCTTGCTTGTTAACTTGTTTAATTGCCCTGTTATGTCCCTAGTTCATTTATTTATAATGTACATACTGTATTCCTACTTGTTACGTGTGACTGCCATGTTTTGGTGATGTTAGTACTTCATTGTTATGATCTGGTTATGTTTTCAACTAAGGGTTTCGACACACTGTGATTGCCATGCTCACTTACTAATTAATTGCTTACGCTTGTCTTTAGATTCATTTGACTTGCATGCCTTGATTTCTGATTTGATTGTATTCCATATATATGTTGTGTGGATCTGACGCCCCGCTATGCTTGCTTATGTTTGATCTTTCGTATTCTTGGGTTGTATGTGCTTGTGTTTAAGTCATTGATGCTTTGCTTTGCTTCGTTCTCCTTGTTATCTGTTCTTTTTGGATATCTGTGTAATTGTGTTCTGCAGGATCCTCTTTGACTCATTGTTCTCTTTTCGGCTGCGACCTTGTTATCGGTTTCCTTTGTTTCATTTCGTTTCTGTTTTATTTAGCTTCGTTTTGTTATATCATTCCTTTGGGATTTTTAAGCTCACCGCATTTCTTTTCCTGCGGCAGGTTTTAGGTTTCAAGATGGGCTTTGATGGGCCAAGAGTTGGATTGTCTGAGTCGACCAACCCTAGTTACCTTATTATTTGGACTTACCTTTGAAGAGTTTTTGTTTTAATATTTCATTTCATTTGGATATTGTATTTCTTCGTCAGTCAATTGTTTATATGATTTGATACTTCATTTTTAAGGTTTCGTTTGTAAATATTTTATTTGTATGTTACGATATGACACGAGAATGTGACACTTCTACCCTTGTCGGGTTGGGTGTTACAATTATGGTATCGAGCAAAGGTTTCAAATCTTGTTGACCTTAGGATTGACACGTGAGGATTTGGGTAGACACTAGGCTTCCGTTTGTTCTGATCTTCTCCGATTCCGTTTGATTGTCGTTCAGATTTGACTTCGATAATCTTTTGTCTTTACTGACTTGGCCTTCTTCTCTTCGCATTTGAGTTTGTTTATTTTGTCTTCGCACATCCTTTGTCGATCGTTAGATGGAGATTTCTCGTAGAGCCGAAGATGATGGTGCCGACCCTGCATTGCTGCAACAATTTCTGGAGAGGTTCGTGAAGCAGAAGTCGCAACCGATCGTGATGTCTTTGGAGACGTCGGGATCTTCATTGAAGGAGCCGGACGGATCAACCAAAGGCGCAAAGACGGAGACAATATTCAACCGGTGGTGAGAAGGTTCATCTACTTCATATGATTTAGGCGCGACTTGTATCGCTCTGATTTGTTTGTCACGCGTTTTGAAGCGGTTTGATAATTGTTACGCGATTTTGATCAGTATTACTTTTCCTTGATTTGTCAGAACTTGGTTTTGAATCGTGAAGTTTTATGATTTAGCATTTCGATATTATCTCAGCTTTATATTTGGATCGTCAGTAATGAGTCACGAGGAACCGTTTCGAGCAGGTTGGTGGCCTTCTTTCTTTTGTGATATGGTAAGTTGGTTTGATATATTTTATGCTCCATATATGTGAGTCTGGTCTGTTTTGGTATGTTACTTGCTACCTGTATTTTATCTGTTTTGTTAATTGGTTGTGTGGTTTGTCATGACCCGAGGCAGAATATGATGACAATAAGGACTTGTTATGTGATGCAAGTATTATGACTCCTGATCAACGTGATAATACCGAGATCATATAATTTGAACTTATTGAAATCATACGATGTCTTGGGAAATGCCTGGGGGTTGGTACGTGAATGGACTAGGGCTTATACCCGTTATCTGTTAATCCTCATGTTCATTTGGAATTTTGTACCTCTTTGTGAGATTCTCACCGACATCTGTTACGTATAAGTTTTGTACGCTTTGGAACCGATATCGTTATAATCTGTGTGAAACTATGGATTGTTATATACGCCTCAGCGTATACGTCTCCGTGTACCCCGACGACTTCAATTTTCGAGGACGAAAATTTTCTTTCGAAGGGGGAGGTTGTAAAACCCTAAAAATCATAAAGCGCGTTAAATGACCATAATACCCTCATCATAATAATTGTAAAATAAATGAAGCTCGTTAAGTCGTTAAATATGCAATTTGTAAATGATTTATATAAGACATGGATAATAATAAAAACTTACACTTATGCCATAAAATAAATAAAACACAATATTAAGTCACATGGACTAGATAATTACATGTTTTAGACATTTAAATAAAAGGTATCATAGAGATTATGGCAAGTAAATAAAATGTGATTTGGTCACCCATATCTCCCCCTTAGTCGGCCAAGAAAAACGGCCCAACACCCAATATAATTGCTCTCTTTAGTTAATTCCTATCTCCCATTATTATCTCAATATTTATCTCATTACTCATTCAAAACAAAGGCACCTAAAACCTAAACAATGCGGCGGCAAACTCGCTTGCCATCTTTTTCGGGTCGACACAAAGGAAGATCGAGGAGAGGTTGTGTAGGCTTCGTAAGGCTACGTAAATTCGTGTGCTTGGATCGAGGTTGTTGGTTTGTCGTTGGTTTGTGGTGTCTTCTTGCCGTGATACTCTAGGACACAAAGTGTGTCGGGTTGCTTAGCCTTGACCTTGTTTCTTGTTCTTCTTTGATTCAGCTGCAAAGGTACTCATCTAACCACTTTCTCGTCTCGATAACCTTGTTTTTCGGTCGTGGGGCTAGTACCTCACGCATGCTCTGGTGCAAATAAAACATGTTATATAAAAAAGAAAACTAGAATATATAAAACCTAATGAAAGGTGCATAAAATCATGGAATAAAACCATATATGTCAAATTAATATGCCTTTAAGACCTTGGTATTGAGCACGATATTTAACCCTCTCGAGTTGCATGTCTCCCTTTTATTTATGTCGAGTTTCATGCTTTTAAAGCGTGGGTATACACTTGGTGTTACTTGGGTTGAATTGCATAAGATCTTGGGTTAGTTTAATACTTGAAAGAGGCGTATATAATTCATTTTGGGGTAGGAGGTCTCGTTAAATTGCATGATTTCATATGGTTCATATATACATGGGTTAGAGTGAGTCATGTGCTTGTGGTCTTCCATGTTAGTGTCCTATGCATAAGTATAAGATCTAAGGTTACGTAACTATAAGCATGTTATATGAAATCGGTATAGAGGACTATCAAATGAGATATGCATGGTCTTGTGGGTAGAGTTTGAAGCTAATTCGGGATTTATGGTTGAGTCGTTTAGTGTTTTGAAAGGGTGTCGGGGAGTCGAGTAGGGGTTAATCATAATATATTGTCACTAGGTCGTGAATGTTAATTGTTTGAACCATGAGCGAGCTTGAATATTGATCGAACATGCATATGAAATCTTGTGGGGTAACTTTGAGGGTGACCATGGGAAAAATGGTTGGGTCTTTTGGAGTTTTGAAAGTGCCTCGGGAAGATGAGTCGGGGTAATCACTAATGTGTTTTTGCGAGTTGCATTGGTTAGCCGTTTGAACCGCGAGCGAGGGTAAACTTGGCTTGTCGAGCAAAGATTGAAATTGGAAATCAAATATGTTGTACGTATGAAAAGAAAAGGAATTTTATATTTTAATGTTTTATTTTTCATTTTAAACCCTCATATTTAGATTTTGTCGCATGCAAACCTTGCACTATTCTAAAATGATACATTACACCTTGGAGAATCAAAATAATAACATTGAGTTTTAATTTCAAAATACTTGTCACTGATAACCCTATATTTCGAGATATTTACCATGCGAACCCTATACTTGAAGTATTATCTAATAAAGCCTTAAAATAGGATTTTGTCATATTAAACATTTAAATTTGCCATTTATCATTTGTAACCCTTAAGTTTGACCAATTAATGATTATTACCCTAAAGAATTTTAATTCCTTCCATTACTAAAATGAGAATAAACATAACTCTAAAAATATTAATACGATTAATTGTTGTGACTTAAATGAGCTAATAAGTATTAAACGAATCGTAATCCGTGTAGATTCGTTGAAGAAGACGTAACGTTGTTTCTCTCGCGTTCCTTCCATTTGTTCTTATTGCATTTTCTAAGGTATAGATATTCAGACCTTTTCAGTAAAGGTTTCTCGTGATTTTCTTTCTTTGGCCTTTCTCTTATGCTTATTAGGGTTTCTATGCCATTGCTATGAATCCTTACATTTGTCTGAACCTCTTGTTGTCCGAAAATTCATTTGTTGAACCTTGCTATATCCGGTTGGACTTTCGATTTGGACCTTATGATTATGAACCTTCGATATGTATTTGTTTGACATGTATGATTACCTATGATTTGTGTTACTTCCGACATTCTGCTTTGACCTAAGTTAGTTTGACACCCGAGCCATTATTTCACTAGGCATGGGGTTCCATGTCCGTGTCGATGATGCACCTCGACATGACTCTAGGGCGAGTAGAGTGATGTTACGCCACGTCCCATGATGGTGGAGCATATTTTGTATATGTGGGTGGGGCGTATGGATGCATCCTAGATGCATTCAGATCGATATGTTATGCTATGATATGATTTGTCCGGTGAATGATGTCGTTTGCAATACGCGTCTTCACATTCAGGAGTTAGCTACTCCATTGGTTCTTGAGGTCTCCCTCCTATTATATATGGTATTCGAGGTCACCCTCCGAATAAAATGGTTACTTATGATATGATATGATATGATATGATATGATATGTTTACGGGCTCGTGGTAGATTTCGACAAACCTTACACTTTTGGTATACCTATATTGTACCTGTATTTCCCAATACACCATACTCGTATTATCTCGTTCATTACTCAAGACTCTTATATGACTCACCGTACTACCAAGAGATATATATATTCTATTGTTTTGATCATCACTCTCATTCCGCTACTTCGGACTATCGTTCCATTCACGTCCGGGTTATTATATGTTTATTGAATTTGATTATGCTATTCATGTTTTATGTGACTCACGATTATCCTGCTATGATGTGATTAATATGTGGTTATCCGAGTTACTGTTGTCATCGATGATATGTGATCTCACCGTTATGTGACCCTACGAATTGTCTAGTGACAATGCTAATGTGTGTCGATAGTTTTGTCTTTATTATGTGTACTTCATTCGATTAATCTAAGTGGACTATGACTATCCGTTGTATCCTTGTGCGCTTATTGTTGACACGCCATGTTTACATTTTGGCTATACTACGGGTTGATTTGGGTAAATGGTTCAACTTATGACGTCTTGCTTGTTAACTTGTTTAATTGCCCTGTTATGTCCCTAGTTCATTTATTTATAATGTACATACTGTATTCCTACTTGTTACGTGTGACTGCCATGTTTTGACTGCTGTTAGTACTTCCGCTGTTATGATACTGGTTATGTTTTCAACTAAGGGTTTCTGACCTGTGTGATTGCCATGCTCACTTACTAATTAATTGCTTACGCTTGTCTTTAGATTTCTGTTTGACTTGCATGCCTTCTGATTTCCTGATTTGATTGTATTCCATATATATGTTGTGTGGATCTGACGTCCGCTATGCTTGCTTATGTTTGACTCGTATTCTTGGGTTGTATCTGCTTGTGTTTAAGTCATTGATGCTTTGCTTTGCTTCGTTCTCCTTGTTATCCGCATTCTTTTGGATATCGTGTAATTGTGTTCTGCAGATCCTCTTTGACTCATTGTTCTCTTTTCACTGCGACCTTGTTATCGGTTTCCTTTGTTTCATTTCGTTCTGCTTTTTATTTAGCTTTCGTTTTGTTATATCATTCACAGGATTTTAAGCTCACCGCATTTCTTTTCTATGGCGGGTTTTAGGTTTCAAGATGGGCTTTGATGGGCTGAGAGTTGGATTGTCTGAGTGGACCAACCCTAGTTACCTTATTATTTGGACTTACCTTTGAAGAGTTTTTGTTTTAATATTTCATTTCATTTGGATATTGTATTTCTTTGTCAGTCAATTGTTTATATGATTTGATACTTCATTTTTAAGGTTTCCGTTTGTAAATATTTTATTTGTATGTTCTGATATGACACCAGAATGTGACACTTCTACCCTTGTCGGGTTGGGGTGTTACAATACTAGCAGTGGAAACGTATTACCACTGCTAGTACAAATATTACCACTGCTATTGGATAATTGTTTAGTATTCGTATATTGATAAGTATAGAATAGATTGTGTGTATATTCTATATTGATAGGTTTATTCTTATCTTGTAAAGGACTCCTTGTGCTATAAAAGGAGGTCCTAGGTCATTATCTTAGGTACTTAGTTAATTATCTATGTACTTACAGCTTCAAGGTGTAACCCTAGTGATAAGCAAGATTACTCGTATTATTCATCAATAATATTGGAGCTTAAGCTTTGTGTTTAATTAGTGTTTACTTACAATACATCATACAATCCGTCTTCTAAGTATTACTAAGTAAATTTTGCGTGCTTATTAATATCATACAAAATATCATTGACACAAGGTGTGTGTCCAGATCCATCATCTTCCTAGCCATGAAGGTGAAGATCTTTGCAGGTTGTACCACAACAGGTAAAAAACTCGAAGGCTTTGGTACATCATGAAGTTTTTTATTCAAGAAGACTTGAATAAATCATGGATACATCAACCAGCGTGATCCATGAGAGATGTGAGATAACATACCATCTAAAATCAGCCTTGAAAAATTGAAGATACGATTTGTAGCCAATCCTACCAGCGCAGATGCTATATTAGAACCAAATTGCTCCCATGAAGTACTCTTAAAACTGATACAATGAAGTAGGACATGAACCAAGTACTTCCAATGTGGACTGAATAAGGGCTTCTTAAATGTCGTTTCTGTTAAAGACCCTTCATATCCAATATCACGCAACGTATCCCAAAGAAGTTGTTTATCAAAGCGAATAGCCCCTTCTTCATTATCAAAAATCAAATCTTCTCGAATGGAGGCTTCACTAACTTTCACAATCCTGCCAGCAACTTTAGCCTGTATATATGAATTATCATTCTCCATGTGAGTCCGAGCAGTTGCCCAAAACTGTTGAATCCAGGGCTCAATAATATCTGGTTCAACCAAAAGTGCATAACTAATTGGAGACCCCGTGAGAAAATCAATGATGTCATGGAATGCGACATTTGCTTCTGTTTTATCCAAATTTGCCACCATGTTGTGTTTAGAAACGGTGTTTCGGTTCGCTATTGATGGTTGTATAAGTGATTGATTTGATGAATAAGTATTTATGAGAGAGAGAGAAATATGGAAAAGATTGATAAGAATAAAGATGAGAGGGAAAATCGGAAAGTAGTTATTTATAGGTAGGATTTGAAAATCACAACCCATAATAACAAAGTTACCGTTATTTGATATTTACCCCTCTTTTGACCGTTGGACGATGCGTTGATAAGACAAGCGGTGCTTTCCACGTGTCGCGATACTTTCGGGCGGTACTTTCGGTCAAGGTACTCGGTGCGGTCTGATGCTGGTGCGAGACTTTCATATGACAAAACAGCAGTACTTTTCTAGTCTTCTCTTCACAATAACATAAACTAGTAAATAGGCATTGAATTTCCTCCCCTCAAGCAATACATGGGACTGTCTAACTACTAATCAATCCTCCCCTTAAATGTAGCTTAGTAATTAATCATTCCAATGCTCACCACCAAGTGATTGAAACGTGAAACATCAAATCCTTTGGTCAGTAAATCAGCTACATTATCATCTGTGTGAACCTTGACAACATTAATGAGCCTGTACTCATAACAATCTCGATGAAGTGATGCCTAATCTGAATATGCTTGGTCTTGGGTGATAAGCGAGATTCTTCACAATGCAAATTGTACTCTCATTATCAATATTGATAGGAGTGTTCTTGAAGTTGAACCCATAATCCAAGAGTTGATTACGCATCCACAAGACTTGTTCACAATGACTTGCAACAACCACATAATACGCTTGATGATGATGTTCTCATAATAGTTTGCTTCTTACATTGCCATGAGACTAATCTTCTTCCAAGATATTGGCATCCTCCGATGGTTGATCTTCTATCATAGTTGTCACCGCATAATCACTATCGAAAAAGCTTCCAAGTGAAATGGTGAATCCTTTGGATACCACAACCCAACTTAGGTTGTTGTTTCAAATAACTAAAATTCTCTTCCTTGCATTCATATGAGAGACCTTAGGTAAGACTTGATATCTTGCACATAGATAAACGGCAAACATGATATCGGGCCTAGATGCGATTAAGTACATAAGACGACCAATCATAGATCTGCACAACTTGACTTCAACAGGTTGACCATCTTCATCCTTGCCCAATGAGTTGATAGATTTGATAGGTATAGTTCACGGCTTCATAGCATCAAAATTGAACTTCTTAAGAATGTCAGCAACATACTTATCTTGACTTATGAAAATCCCTTCCTTTGACTGTTTAACTTGAAGCCCTAAAAAGAATGTTAATTCACCCATAGAACTCATTTGAAATTCATGTTGCATCAACTGCTCGAATTCCTTCACCATGGACTGTTTAGTAGCTCCAAAAATGATATCATCTACATAAACTTGAACTAGCATGATATCCTTCTTATCTCTCTTGATAAACAAAGTCTTATCTATGGCTCCCCTCCTATAACCATGTTGTAATAAGAAACTAGAGAGCCTTTCATACCAAACCCTAGGAGCTTGATGAAGACCATAAAGAGCCTTAACAACTTTGTAGACTTTGTTGGGATGTGCAGGGTCTTCAAAACCAGGAGGTTGTTTGACATAAACCTCCTCTGTAATAGTGCCATAAAGAAAGGCACTCTTGACATCCATTTGATAAACCTGAAATCCCATATATGATGCAAAAGCAAGGAATATTCGGATAGCTTCAATCCTTGCAACAGGAGCAAATACTTCATCATAATCTACTCCTTCTTCTTGTCTATAACCTTATGCAACTAACCTTGCCTTGTTCTTGATGACATTCCCTCTTTCATCTCTCTTGACTCTGAAAACCCATCGTGTACCAATTACTTTCTTTCCATCTGGTAGATCACATAGGACCCAAACTTCTTGAAGCTTGAATTGAAGAAGTTCTTCTTGCATAGCTTCAACCAAACTCTCTTTAGTTAATGCTTGAGCTATGTTCTTGGGTTCTTCTTGAGAGATAAAGCAAGTGAACAAACATGTTTGATGATCCTTATGATTCAGCCTGTTTTGTTTATACACAAAGCTAAGTAAAGCATTATGTGGTGTAGAAAAACCTTTAGCTTTGGTTCTTGTGAGCACTCCATGAGTAGAAGGTCCAATGATTTGACCCGATGGGATGATCTTTATGAATTTTTAATGTAGAGTCTGTGGAACTTCAGTTATCACCCAATTAGAAATCAACATCTTCATTGGAATCGAGAAAATACCTTCATATTCAAACTCATCATCAGTTTCTTCTAAGCCAGGCATGTTAGGATCGTCCAAATCATCCAAAGTGCTGTCATCCAAAGTATTGTGAGAGAAATCTGCAGTCTTGTTCTTTTTCTTTGCTTCTTCATAAGCTCTTCTTTGATCATCATCATAAGAATGTGCTACTGCATCTTGAAAAAGTATCTGATTAAGTTCATCTTGAATAGTTTGATCCTCAACAGACAATGAGGATTTTGGTTCATCAGTACTTTTCTTTGGTTCAATGGTATGGGATCTTCATCGATGTCGGATCTAATATGGACTCCATGAACAATGTCTTGTAAATCATCTTCTTTGTGACGACTTGATTTTCTTCTCTAATGTGCACATAATTCATAGAAGAGTCAAAACCTCAAAATCAAACATCCAATCGGGACCTTTACCCTTCGATTTTCTTGATCTTCTAAAATTCAACATGAAGACAATCTTGAACCTTTTGGTGACCACATTGTACACTCTAAATCCTTTCTTTGTTGGTGCAGTATCCCAATAAATATCCTTCTTCGACTTGCCATCAAATTTGCACGGATGATCAATTGTGTTGAGAATAGTTAGAGGGCATCCAAAAGGCTTCATAAATCGAATGTTGGGTTTATTTCCATCAACAACTCATAAGGTGTCTTCATCGAGGTTTGGTAATTGATACTCTATTAAACACATAGCAAGATTACACTTTGACTTGACCCATAATTGAATGGGCGATAATGAATCTGCAAGCATTGTTCATTGCTTTAATCAAAGTCTGTTCTTTCTCTGCAACACCATTCTCACTGTGGAGTTCTAGCAATACTAAACTCCTCTTGATTCCTTTCTTAGCACAAAACTCATCCATAAGCTTGTTCTTGAATTGGTCCCATTATCACATCTAATACCTCTTACTTTTAGTCTCAATTGGTTTCAAGGCGATTATGAGATCATGCATAGCATCAAAGTATCATCTTTAAATCCCAATAAAATACCCAACTAAATCTCGCAATCATCATCACAACTAGGCGGTACTTCTTCTTGTTTAGACTAGCAGCGAAACAGTCCAAACAAATCCATGTGCGATAACTCCAAAGGTTCTCTAATAGTTCTTTCCTCAAGCTTCTTGCATGAAGCTTTATGTTGTTACCCTTCTTGCACGCCAAGCATGGTGATCATTCTTGTAAGTCTTGGAAGGTAAACCTCTAACTAAATTTCCTTTGACCAAATTGTTGATATTCTTGAAATTTACATGGCCAATCTTCTATGCCATGATGCTTCTTCAAGTGTTGCCTTTGCTACTAAACATGTTGCTCTTCCGGAAGAGTGAAGACTCTTCATATCCGTGATCAGACACGTCATTGGTTCTTGGTACTCTCGGTATTACCAAGTTATCATCAACAAGCTTGAATTCGGGAAAGAATGAGACATTACGTAATCGATGAATAACACGGGGTGTTTCTTATCACAACGTCGAGAGGCCGACAAAGGTTGAATTTTAGCTCCTTCACATATCTAACATTTTCAAAGTCTATGCTCCACCTTTAATAGTTCCTTTGCTCGTAATTCTTTCTCCACTAGCATCATTCCCAAATGCAACTCTTCCTCCACAATAAGATCTAAAATCTGACAGAATTTCTTTGTCTCCTGTCATGCTTCCAGAGCAACCACTATCCACAATTAAATGATCGTTAAGTTCCTCTTCTGGGTTGCCCTGCACAAAGATAAAAGAGTTAGTGTCTTTTAGGAACCCAAGCCATTACTGACTTGTGTTCCCCTTGTGGAGTAACATACTCAAATTCTTTAAGTATGTAATCTTCATAGTTTTTGTAGACAGAATCAAGAAATATCTTTTGTTTTAAAACTTGTGGTGGTTTTTCAGCAAAACTCTCTTTTTCAACAAAAATCTCTTTTTCTTTTTCAACAAAGTCATCTTTAACAAAAATCTCTGTTTCACATTCACATCTTGAAATCTTGTTTGTTCCTCATCGATTACTTTCTTAACTCAACATTTTTAACTTCGGTGTAGAGTCCCTTGATCTAGCTACTTTCTTTGAGTTGTAACGCCTTCTAGATTGATAGTAATTAGATCTCCTAGGGTTCCTATTCCAAAAAGTGTTTGGTGAAAACCGAGATGACTTTGAGAAAGTATTGTGTTTTTTATGAAGACCTTGAAAAGTGTTTGAAGGTACTGGAGGTTTTGAAAAAGGTCTTCTCTGGTGAGGGTACCTATAGTCTTGTGAGAAGTTGCTATGGTTAACCCTATGTGAATGATTCCAAACTGGTCTATTCTCCCTAGGCTTATGGTTGGCAGTTTTGTTCTTTGGGAATTTGCTTAGGTATTCTGAGTGAAGGTCACAATCCTTAATCAAATGATCAGGACTATAACAAACAAAACATAATTTTTGACCTGTAATCCCAAAATTGCTTCTTCTACATGTATGACCAAACCTATCCTGTCTTTTTGGTGAATGATGAAAATTGTTTTGACCAAAATTATCCCAAAAAGGCTTAGCAGTATTTTGAAAAGGTTTTCTTAAAGGTACTGCTGAAGGTGTAGCAGTACTTTGAGTTGAAGGTAGTGCTTGACTCTTAACATCATCTTCCTTAGGTGTCTCAGCTGTTTCTTTTGAGGTTTCAGAATTAGATTGACCAATAAGCTTTTTCCTAAACTCTAGATTGTCTATTCCAAAACGAGAAACATCTGCCCTAAAAGGTTGAAAACTACCAGTGGGATGAGGGACTGCATGATAAACTTTGTCTTTCTTATATTTAGGAGGTGATTGACTCATTGAGTCGTCATTACTAGATGTGTCTACATAGTTAATGAGTTCATCATCACTAGTTGTTATATCCTCAAAATCACATTCATCCTGATCACTAGGTGGGTTTTCTATGTTACTAAAGTCCATACCAAAACCTAGTCCAGTTCTAATGTAAGCTCTTCTCTGTTTTTCAACATAACTAACATGAGAAAGGCCTGATTGTCCCCAAGCAGCAAACTTTTCTAGCAATTCATCTCTTTCCTTAGTTAGCTTCTCAATTTCGAAATCTTACATCCTAGTTTCCATTCACTTAATTTTAGCGATAATCTGTTGTTCATACTTTTACCCCAAGCCATTTCATTATTTTCATGTGTTATTATTTTGGCTTCCATTGACTCTAAAGTAATTTGATAACCAGCTACCTCAGACCTAGCCCTTTGATAATTATCTCTTTCAGTCACATAATCATTAAGTATTTTTTGATAAAAGTCATGACACTTAGAACATACCTCCGAGATAGGGGTGAACTTGGTGAAGTAGCTACCATAGCAAGCAGAACAGGTTCATCTTCACTCTCCATGCTCCAATCAAAGCTTCCTAGACCATCTCTGGACTCCAAAGCAGTGAATTCAGGTTCCTCATCAAAGGTTGTGCTCTAATCAAACTTTTCCACTGATTCCTCCATAGCTATCATACAATAGGTTACTGGTTCATCATCAAACTCAGCACTCCAGTCAACCTCTGATAAATTTTCTTGAGCAACCAAAGCTTTTGTTTTAGTAATAGGGATTTCTTTTAGTTCAAGCTTTGGTTTCTCAGTCATCCTATTTACCTGATATTTAGCAAACTTGCATTCCCTTGCAAAGTGTCCAGTCTTTTGACAGTTAAAGCATTCAATCTTGGACTTATCAAAAGTGATACCCTGTTTTGGTTTGAAGTCGATGCCTCTTCCTGTTTTCTTCATGAACTTCTTGATCCTTGTAGTGATCATAGCAACTTGCCACCTTATATCAATTTCTTCAAGAGCATCCTCTTCAATTTGTGACAAATCCTCTTCATAGGTAACGGTAAAGTAGCTTCTTCGAGCAAAGAATGAGCATACAACTTCATCGAGAATGGATGGTGTTTGATGGTGATGATGTGGGGTTGGTCATGGTTGTGATAGAATGAGCGGGATATGCAGACTGAGCAACATGACTTTGAGTAGGGTGAAATCTTGCCTCTTTCAGGACGACAAAAAGCTATCTTGTGAGACTTTGAACTTGTTTGGCCATTCATCTCATGCTCATACACCTATAGATGGTTGTAGAGATCATCAAAGTCCATAACATCCAAACCGGGTTGTCCTCGATCATAGTAGCAATCACATGCCATGTGGATGGCAAACTCATAAGAACTTCAAATTGGCATCTTCAATGAGATACTTACGCCTTGTATAACTCTAGCATCTTTGAGGAGATTTTGGAACTGTCATAGGCGACATCAAGACCTTCTCTTTCACCAACAATGAAAGTTTCAAGCTGTTGCTTCAGATTTATGCGCATCTTCTTGGAAGCATCATTACCTCAAACCTTGTCTTGAGAGCAACCCATAATTTTTAGCATCTTTAGCATCATGAAACTTGAGTAGGTGACCATCGGTTATAGCAAACAATAGGATATTGAGAGTCTTCTCTTGATTTCTTATAGTAGCGGTGGCAAAGCGGCCTTAGGTGGTTTAAGTTGTCCAGAATTTCTATAGGATCTGCAACAACTTCATTACCATTGACAATTACATTCCATAGTGCATGGTGCGTAATAGCAATGTATGCCTCATCTTCATGCTCCATAGATCATACTCTCCTCTTAATGATTGGTATTCGAGTGAGGTGATGGATGGGGTGGTGCGACTTCAATCGACATCTTTAGGGTTTGTTTAAGGGTTTCTTCTTAGTCAGAGTTTCCACACAAGCTCTGATATCACTTGTTGGATCGATGTACTTTAACCAAACTAACTTATATAGCTTGTAAGGGTTTAATAACTTCGGATAAATCCTAAGTTATTAAAAATGAAGCACTGAACTAACTCTTATTAAGTATGCGGAATTTACTTAACAAAGCTAAGAAGAATTAACTTTTAACTTCAACGATTTTATTAATACTTAGAAACTGCTTTTTAAACAGATTCTTTAACAACTCTAAAACTCTAATATCGAACTCTCTAAAACTCTAATAATACACGACGTTCGTATCTCTAATGCCAATCTAGGGTCCTTTATAGGCTTAGGATAACCTAGCGGTTTATAATTACAAACCTTTATGCGACAAGTAATTCTAAACTAAATTTAGAACATTCTAGAATACAAGATAATCCTTAACGATTTTGCATATCGGTCCTTTAACCTTGCAAGTACTTTGATGAATCGAGCAAAGATTTTGACTTCATTCTTTAGCGAAGATTTTGACTTCTTCCAAAGACTTTTGACTTTATTCAAGATTTTGTCATTTTTCACCCTTTCATATCCCAACAATTTGTTCTTTCTGGCTGGGAATTAGGTAACCACCATTTGTGGAACTCTTTGGTTCCTCGAAAGGTAGATATATGTGTGTAAGGGTGAGCATCGGTCCGGGACCGGACTGGACCGGACCGGACCGACAAGACCGAAAACCGAATTAAAGTAAAAACCGGGACCGAGACCAAGACCGAATGTGGTCGGTCCGGTCGGACCGGACCGTTTGGAGTCTACTAAGGCCAAAATAGTCGGTTTGTGGTCCGGACCGGACCGACCGGACCGAAGACCGAATTAGCCCAAATGCATAGACCGAGGACCGGACCGAATGTGGTCGGTCCGGTCCGGTCTCGGTCGGTCCGTCGGTCTGTCCGGTCCGTTCGGGTCGTTTGCTCACCCCTATATGTGTGTGGCGTGCTTCTTTAAATAGGCTGCCTACTCAGAAGAATTTAAGCTCTCGTGGTATCCCGTTACCATCCATTCTCTGTTCTTTATGTGGTTTGGTTAATGATTACCTCGAGCATTGTTTGATTAAGTGCTCTAAGGTGCTCCCAATTTGGAGGAAGATTTGGAGTTGGTGGGGGCTTCCTTCCCTATTTATTTTCCGTCGTTCTCCATCAAGGATATTGCTCTCGGAAAGTTGGATCCATCACCGCATCAAACGAGCAAGAATTTACAAGGTGTGTTTCAATGTGCTTGTGGTCCGTATGGAAGTGGCGGAACAAAGTGGTTAATGCGCAAATGGATGTCGTGGATGTGTTAAAACGAAGACATTTTCCCTTAGTTCAAAGGATCTCTAGGGATTGGATCTCGCCCGCCTAAATTGAATGCCCTTAACTGGAACCGTGGATCAAGCCTTTTGACTTATTTATGTAACAGGGTCTGTAGTGTGTTTTGGCTTAAGTGGTTGGGCCTTTGGGGCTTCTTGCCTTCTTTTTCTTTTGTATATTCAAGCCTTGTTTCTTTTTGTGGCTTCCTTCTCGGATCCACAGTGCTATTGTTTATATCTTCTTGCCTTTAAAAAACGTATAAGAGATGTTCAATCCGTTCCAATGGAGCAAGTAAGTACCATTTGTTTATTCTTTTTTTAACACAAAGTCATAACACTTCATTAATATTTTTATTCTCACATGCATGCTATTAGTTTTACTTGGAGCCAAGCATCTCCACTTATCTTATCATAAACAAAACCTCCATTCTTTAGTTTAACCAACAATTATGCAATAGAAACCCACAATACAATAGTCTTAAAACTCATTTTATTCTTTCAAAGTACAAGAAACAACACCATCGATAATAACCAATATCAAAGTCCCTTACTATTCAAGTTTGGATGGTTATAGCCTCTATTTTTAAAAGGAGATGATTTGCACACTCCATCAAATAATTAGGATATTCCAATTAATAGTGTTTCGACATTTATACTCTCACAGCTACCCTTACACTTTCACCCATGTAAAGGCATAAATGTCCAAACATAATTAATTGAAGTGTCCCAATCATTTTATGAAATGTGCAAATTACCTCCCATTTCTAAATTCTTTGCTTATGCAAAAGCAACACTTAGTGTGATAAGAATTTAGGCACATGTGATTGTTTCATATTTGGAAGAGAAGATCCATATGGAACAGTGAGGTACTATGGACAATTTGGATTTAGATAATAATTATTTTTATTTTGAGTTTTAATTTATATAAAAATTAGTTATTTGGATATGTAACATTTTAAATTTTAAAAGGATATATATGTAATTTTGGGTTTGAGTTGGATATTATATGTAATGAAAGAGTTTAGAAATGATATATATGCAATTCCCCTTTTTAAGTAATAATTAAAAATTGATAGGAGGTTGGTTGGTTCTTTGATACTTGTGTTACAATTTGTACACTTAGACTATCTTTATCAACAATATATTATAACTCAATTTCTTAATAAAATATTATTTTCTCTTTCTTCCAAATTCACAATCAATACATCAATCAATTTATATTTTTTACCATTTATCGCCAACCCAACCTCTTAATAATATAAAATACTAAATATTAAAAATTAGAAAAGAAAAAAAAAAAAGTAGCCACTAGATCGGAGATCGTGGGTTGGGAACCAAGGATTGCCAAGCGACTAGATTGCAATGTAGATTGTATACAAAATTATAAAGTATTATTTTTCTATGGGTTTGGTTAACAACCTTGCCAATAAGACTATGTTTATTAGCGAGGTTATTAAAATGCTGCCAACCCAACCCATCGAAAATACATACAAAGATAATACTTTCATGTTAGAGTAGAGTTATTTTACATACCAAACTTTTCTCACATACCAAGGGGACTCATCTCCACCATCCATCTAAAAAGAAATCAATTACCGAGATTAAAAAAGATTTTATTATTTCACCTATTTTTATAATTTAAATATCTTTAAGCCGCTAATCGTTAGTGAAAATATTTATATTATGTGACGAAGATTTAATTATCTTTCATGAGACGGACACTTTGATATACTTTCAAAAAGGAAAAAATCATTTTTCACGTTTTTCGTTATTTTTTCGTTTTTACGTTAATCGAAATTGCATGAAGAAAATCGTATATGATAAAAGCACTAAATTGAATATCACATGTGATATTAGTGTTAAATCATATATGATATGTAATATCATATGTGATATTACACTAATATCACATGTGATATTCAAATTAGTGTTTTATCATATATGATTTTTAACGAAAATTCAAGAACGAAAAACAAAAAACTTAAAAAAACGTGAAAAATACGAAAAATATTTTTGTCGAAAGATATCAAAGTCTTATCTATGAAAGATAATTAAACGCTCGTCGAACGATATATTTTTTCGCTTAACGATTAACGGTTTGAAAGATATTAATATTGAAAAAAACGACGAAAGTGGGTTTTTAAATTGTTGTGATTAATCTCATCCATTGATCAAATAAAAATGGAGGGTGAGATTGATCCATTTGCGTAAATAATCTTTGTCTTAAACGATCTTAAATCATTATGTTATTTAAGAAGTTGTGTTCAACTCATTGAAAATACATACAAAGATAATACTTTCATAATCTTTGTATACAATCTATG
The DNA here is from genome assembly GCA_022545495.1 of Chrysanthemum lavandulifolium. Lineage (NCBI taxonomy): Eukaryota > Viridiplantae > Streptophyta > Magnoliopsida > Asterales > Asteraceae > Chrysanthemum > Chrysanthemum lavandulifolium. The sequence goes on from CM040245.1 coordinate 211,007,002, forward strand.
TTTCAATCTAGTCTTTTGGCAATCCTTGGTCCCCAACCCACGATCGAGTGGCTACTTTTTTTTTCTTTTTCCTTTTTCTTTTTCTTTTTAATTTTATTATTTAGTATTTTATATTATTAAAGGTCGGGTTGTTGATAAACGATAAAAATATAGATTCTAGATGTATTTATTGTTTAGTGAAGAAAAGAAAATAATATTTTATTAAAAGATTGGGTTGTAATAGATGTGATAAAGATTGTCTAAACATATCTATTATAATATCATGCATTTGCGTGGTTTAGAATAAAAATTATTTTATATCAATCTTGAATATTGTGTTTTTAAATGTAATTACATATAATTATATACTTTGCATTTAGTTTTTCATTATCCACTAATATCCATTAAATTTTGTATAATCAAATTTTGTTAGATAACTCGAGATTCAACTATATTCAAATTGATATACGTGTCGATGTTCTACTTAAATTTCACATTCAAGATCGAGTTTAATATAGACATAATAAACATTGATAAAGTTAAAATATCTCCTTAAAGTTTTTTAAAATATTTTCTACATATCCTTATATAAATAAATAAAAATTATATGAGTAGTTGTTATAAGATCAATCATCGTTTTTTTTTCATATTACAAAGAACTGTACTTACAGTTTGATAATTATATTCCTGCTTTCAATAATTTAGAATATACAAATCCGTGTCCACATTTATTATACTTTAATATGAAATAAATGAGTTTTTAAGAAGCATATATAGTAAAAAATGATTTTTATAATCTTATGTATATTTATATGTTGGAGTTTAAAATAACATATATATTGTATTTTTAAGTTATAAAGTATAACGAAAGATTTGTTTAATTTTCAAAGTTATTAAAAACATGAAAACTTATAATATTACATTTAACCCTATACAATTTTTAAAAATTTAACCACTAAAGTTTTATTAATTACCCCATCTTTTTTAAGTTTTGTTTTACAAATTTGACATCTATGTTTTATGTTTTTTTCTTCAACTAAATTTCTCCACCAAATTAATTAAAGGTTGACAAAAATCAATTTAATTTTGACTTTTATTAATCAATCGCATCACACGATTTTCATTACGGCAAAATCAATCACTTCTATTGGTTTAATTTTTTTTAATGAAAAAGTTTTTACAAAACGTTTCTAAAATGATGTAATTCTTTTATTATATAAAGATTCTGACCATAACTTTAACAAAACGAGACCATGACTTGTGAACATAATTCTGAAATGTCAAACGTCATTTAACAAAAATATCATACTTTGAGATTGAATAAAGGACTTAAAATTGTCAAACATGCATGTTGCTGACCATCACAAGTCAAAACTATGATCTCCACTTCATATTGACCTGCTTCGGTCTGAGCTTGAAACCCTTGTGAGCAGGTGTAGGTAGACTCTTTCAAATCCAATTTATTTGACTTTATGCCAGATAGAGCTACTACGCCTACGCCCATAATTTTGAAGCCTACTTGAAAGGTAGGCTTTTCGTGTAGTTGTTCTAAGCCTTCTTCAAGCACCAACGTGTTCCAGACATTTGTGGGGCTTTGCCTTTGGGAACCCGTCCGATAGACCAGCGCGCTACATGCCATATCAAATAATTTAAAAAAATGTTAAACACAAACTATACTTGAAATCGAACACATGCACACAAACACGAATCAAAGACAAGGAATACAAATTGACCTAAATATGACGACAGACTTTGACATATCTATGGATCACAGGTCAAAAAAAATAATACTGTAATTGGATTTATAAGACCGACTTTTTTAGTATCAAATAAATACGTAGAAGGTTTTAGATTTGAAAACTACATGAGTTTTAGTTACCGGACATGAATTATGTTTACAAGGGGTAAGACCGTAAGAGGATCATATTGTAACTAATCATAACTAAACCGAAAATCCACTGTGGCAGTAATTAATTAGTCACTGGAAGATTAAAGAGTGGATCACAGTGACACCTTATCAGCAAGTATATTTACTGTTCCATGGTTTGCAGTGAGATTGGCAGATGATACAACCGAAGGGAGTTAAAATTGCACCACTACTGAGTCAATTGCTTTTCCAGGATCATTCGGGATTCCAACCATCACACTAACACGTCATGTGGCCGGACTCTGAACTCAACTGAGGCTTTACATATATATAAGAGTATTCCTTAACTCCTGTACTGGAGAACTACATATTCAGTTTTGAACAAGATCGCAATAACATAATATTTGTATTATAAAAGATCACAGAATGATTTTAATTAAGTTCCACAAAATATTTATATATACCTGTAATCGTGAGCTTAAACAGTCTATTTACTCTGATTTCCAAGGTCAAAATTGGACACGAGGATGAAACTGCACATCATTTACAATCAAAGGTTTGCAAATGAAAGAGTCAATCAGGAACTCCTAAAAGGCGAGAGTTCAGTCCCACCACACCAAAGATTTCACACTTCACTAACACCAGAAAAAATCTAAATCATCAATTGTGAACGCTGGCCACCATCTTCAATGGCAACCAAAACCGCAACCAGAAAAAGAAATTCATGCCACATGAAAAAACCTTTTGTCGGAAGCTATTCCTCGCCGCCACTATACGTGGGGTACCCTACTAGTCTAACAAATAAATCCTGTCTCAGCTATTGTACATGTGATACGTGCACATGAAAACACGGAACTTGTCAATATACCCCATTGTATTACCTGGAACTGGGATTGTGACACAAGATATCATTTTTAGTATAGATAAGCTCCCAGTTCCAATAAGAAGGGATATACAGTTTATTTTGTTGAATTGATTCCACGTCTTCTTTGTACACAACACATGCCCCACATCTTACAGCAAGAAGATCACTTAACCTTAGAGTTACAAAAAGATTACCTTCAGCAATATGAGACCAATCTTTACCCTGGAAATCATCAGAATCACGCATCTTCTTAAAGAAAGTGAATGGTATATAGGTGACCCACAAATTCCCAATATTAGCAGCTGCAGATACATTCATCCAATCAACTTCCAAAGGGACAAATATTCCGTCATTTTCAAATCTGAATCTTATATAAGGTAAAACATGTCGCAGTGACTGATTATATAAACCACATATTGCAAACCCAGTGATACGGGTCTGCCATTTGGGAGGTAACTTCAGTGCTATTATGTGTCCTTGTTGTTCTTTGAACCAGCTTGGAATCTTGCTTCCAGGAATAGCAATACTTGAACAGTTATCTACAGCAGTGCATTTCTGTATTCAACATAAAGCAAAAAAATTAAGTGCTTACTTATGCATGAACGAGAAAATATAAAAAACGGATGTAGTATATATAAAGATGCTGAGATTTGTCTCAGTCATGCAGGCTACGTTTAAGACTATTTGTTACAGACTAAAAAGACTTAGGAGCCTTTCCGTATAGTTAAACTCAAGTCTGTATAAGAAGATAAGATAAATAGGGGAAGGTTCAAATGAGAACCAAAAAACAACATGGACAATCAATTTAGGCACTTTTTTTTTTGGTAACCATGATTTCCGACCTTTTGGTGACTAATCCACGGGTTTGAACCCACCACCACTGACTCAAACAGGTAAAGCCCTCCCTTTCGGGAGGTTGGCGTGGCCACTTAAGGTTGCACCTAGCATGAATTGAACTTGAGACCTCACACATTTTAGAGTGATAGTCACAGCCCTTTTGCCACTAGGCCACCCTTAAGTGGTTAATCAATTTAGGCACTTAGTAACAAGAAATGAAGAGTCCACATCACATTGTGAGATTTCTTTTGTTATTATTTATTTATTTTTATTTTATTGTGCTCACATGTACATGGATGTTACAAGTATCTAATCATATGTGACTTTCAGATATACACATGTGTGTTGCTTCTAGTTTAAACCTCCACCAATATATGGTTCGTGTATATACAGAGGCAGAGATAGACAGAGGCTAGTTACCTTTAGGAAAGATTTCTTGAGTATGTTATCAAGATATCTTTCATTTTCTTCATCCTCTAGAAGTTTCGGGCAATCAAGGAGGAATAATTTATACAGCCATTTGTACTGTTTTGAAAGGTCTTCGATCTTTTTCAGTGACTTGCAACCTGTTGCCACCAGTACTTGTAGTTCTGATGGGAGTGCATGCAAATTCTGAAGTTTGCAGCACTCATTCACGTCAAGGTATTTAAGGCTAGAAAGATGCGAGATGCTTTCAGGTAACTGGATCAATTTATTGTTGCCACTTAGGTATAATTCTTCCAAGGAGGAAAGCGCAGAAAGATTTTTTGGGAAGTCGCCTCTAATTTGTCTCCAGCTGAGATCTAATTTTCTCAAGGAAAACAAATTTTCCAGAGCATGAAAATTGATAGACTCTGACAGCATATGACAGCTACCAAGACAAAGAGTACTGAGATGCTTTAACTCAAAGATAGAGTTTGGAATGTTTTTAAGACTAACACAATAATTTAGGTTTATATGTGATAGTTTAATCATACATGGCGAGAATTCTGGGAGTCTTTCAAGTAAACAGCATTCAGAGATAATAAATGTCTCCAAGGAGTCCATCTCAAATTTGGATGACATAAACTTGAGACTCGAGCATCCATTAATTTTCAAGTATATAAGCCTTTTTAGAAATCCGAAAGACTCGTGAACCTCCACCAAATTCCCACAGTTTGACAAAGCCAACCTCTCTACATTTGGGGCCTCGGAGATGTCTGGAAAACTTGTTAGGGAGCACAAGTTTTCCAGTTGAATGACTTTCAAGCTCAGCATGCTCTGCAAACATAATACAATAAACATATAAATATATAATCGAGGTTACTCAATCGTTGAATATAAGTAAGAAATTTAGGTAGTTTATGTATGTACATCATGAGTTAATAACTGGTTCCTTATGCTAAATAAATACCTTTCGCCCTTTCCATAAATGTTTAATGCTACCATTGAACATTTCAAGCAAAACAAGCTTATCCATGTGTGTTATAGGCAGGGAAGAAAATGGATAGTGATCCCAACGAAGCGATCGCAACTCGTCAGGGAAAGAGGTAGGTTCAGCAGAAGTAAACATACGGTAAACATGGAGTAGCCGAAGACTCTTCATCCTTTCAAATACATCAGCACTAAAACGCAAATCAATGTTGTCATTCTTTTTTGGCACCACTATGGCTTCAGTAACTGCTACTTCCTGCAACAGAGAACAAAACTTAGATCAGTAATATACTCATTAACTTCCCTTTTTTCTTTTTTCTTTTTTGTAGAGAGCGGCTTGCATAAAAAGATTTATTACCCTGCTTTTCTTAATGGAATCATAGATTTGTTCGATTTTCCATAACCTGCTGTTTGGAAAACTCCTACGAGTTATTTGCCAACCCATTTCTTGTATGAGATCATGCATATCTATCTTTTTGTTTGAAATGGTTATAAGATTTTTTTCGATAAGAGCACTAATCCCTATGACTGGGTCAAAATCAAAGCTATCGAGTACTTGTGTCACATCTTCCAGACATTCACCCTTGAAGAAACAAGCAATATCTAGAAATATTCTCTTCTCTGAATCATGTAACCCATCAAAACTCAGCTCTAGTGTCTCAAAAAGCTCCCTATTTGGTGTTTTGGCTAGTCTGTTTAAAGCACTTTCCCAACACCTGCTTGCCTTCCACGGAAGAAAGAGCCTAAAACTTTTAAGGCAAGAGGAAGACGGCCAGTACAACGTATTGCACGATCTGAAAGCTCCTTATACCCATCTGGAGGGTTACTTTTATTGAAAGCATGCCTACTGAAGAGCTCGACAGCTTGGTCCATAAGTAAAAGAGCAGGTTTGTACGTGGCATTTGCATTTGATAACAAACGCTCATCTCTAGTAGTTATGATGATTCTACTTCCCGGACCAAACCACTCATGTGTTTCAGCTAGGAACTGTAATTGCTTAATATCATCCACATCATCAAGAATAAGAAGAACTTTCTTATTGCAAAGTCTTGTCTGTATCATTTCGCACCATCATCTGGATCCTTAATCTTGGACTCTTGATATGTCAGTAGAATATCCTTCAAAATCTTATCTTGCAAGTCACATATATGTCTTTACTATTTTCTCTGACATTTTAATAAAGCTACTACCTTCAAACTTATAACAAATTCTTCTGAACAAAGCCTTGGCAATAGTGGTTTTACCAATTCCTCCCATTCCGCATATCCCTACCATTCGCACTTCGTCATTTGCTTCCATACCCAATAATGAAGTTAAATCATCTACATGAGCCTTGATACCAATAAGATTGTTCTCCATACCATGAGGTTGTATAGCGCCTAAGATCTCTTGAACAATCTTCATGATAACTGCAGATTCACCCCTGTAGATTAGAGCGTTCTTAGTAACTTGACATGCCAATTGCATAAGGATGAACTCTAGATGAAATATAGTGTTGGGGTTCTTCATCAATTTTCCATACCTTAATTTGGACTGTAACTCGTATCAGAAAAAGATAAGTTACTACCGTACAACATGACTGTGCGATACTATTTTGCATCTGTAGTTGTGATTATTGGACAATTAAGCAAAACTTTAACACTAAATCACTAACATTAATTTTGGAAAGTGTTTTGCATGTGGATAATTGGATTCCGTGGATTTAGACCGCCTCATTATTGATTTAATATTTGCTAGCCAGGATATTAGGCTGTGGGCGTTCTAAATTGTCCTATGTTACGTACAACAGTGGAGATTCTGCAAAGTGCTTGCAAAAGTTTGCTTTCCATGTTGCAAATTTGATAAAGAATACAGTTGTGTTTGTTAGTCATAGTTAGTTATAATATTCTTTTATCCTAACCAGGCATGTTGGAGTGACTTCCAACTTTTTTCTGCTAGGTAATTGATACTAGCTCAAACACAGTGGGAGGACGTATGGTTTTGCCCCCAATCACTGATATTACAATAAGCTCCGTTGCTTAATCATTAAATACTTAAGAACTGTTGATATTTAAGCAACCAACAACCTGAAACTAGAACGGGATTATGCCGATCTTGGATAACACACACACACACAACAGTTTATGAATGTCGACTAAAAGAACAAGCACAAGATGATAACCCTCAACTAAAGATTTTATTAATCGATTGAGCTTGAAAGAAATGAATGAGAATATGCCTCACCCCCTCACCTCTATTTATAGGAGATGAAGGGGTGAAGTACTCCTAATCCTATAAGGACCATAAAACCGACTGACATAAAAAAACATGAGGAGGTCGGCTGGGGACTTCCTTGCCAAGCAATGCATAAACCGAACCTTCTTATACTCCTATTCCTACTTGGCTAAGCTATATATGATTAACTAACACTCCCCTAATGATAAAGACTAATCTTAACAACGACATAATTAATAATTCATACGTAGTCAGATTGTGGGTATAGGAAGTTCTAGTGTCATCCATCAGCAAGTCAAGAACGAGATGAAAGCTAACTCACTCTTTGAGCGTTTTCCATATAGGTAATCCAGATAAATTGGCAGCTGCAGTTAAAGCTCTCTTCCACTCATTTAATTTATTAGTTTCCCCTCTAAACTTCTCCCCGTGCTGCTGAAAGGCCATAGTAAAGTCTCTTTTTTGTCCACGGACATCAGACGGATCGATGTAGTAAAACACCGGCAATACCTTCTGTCCTATTTTATCATGACACTCCATGATTGTTGCAAGCTCCTCCAAACACCATGAAGAATTCACATAATTTTCTGAAAACACAACCACAGCACACCTAGACTCTTCAATGGCTTTCAGCAGCTCTGGAGAGATCGGTTTCCCTCTTGGGAGGGTCTCGTTGTCTTTATATGCATGTATTCCTCTCTGAACTAGAGCTGTATATAAATGATCTACAAAATTGTAACGAGTGTCATCTCCTCGGAAGCTTAGAAACACATCATATGTCCATCCTCTTGTTCGTATAGTGGAAGACGATGAACAAGGCTTGGAAACTGCCATTTAAGTACACTAAAACGATGGTTTGAAGAAATCGAAGATGTATATCAGCAATGCCCAAACAAGAAGGCTAAGAGTAACTAGCTTGTTTTTTGATTTAAATGCACTGAGTGGCATCCAGATTTTGCCAAGGATCCTGTGTCGACTAAAATGTCGTAAAAGTAATTAAAGTGGGTACTATGTTACTTTTAATGCGTGCAAGAAATAGCTTTTTATAAAGTTATTTGATATCAAATCAAAACTTTAGTAAATACTTTTTTACCTTTAACAAGAAATAATGTAAAAGGAACCACGACTAACAGCTAATTTGTGGCATTTATATCTTCGAGGCAAAGCCAAACATGAGTGTGCAAAGATCCGTAATTGTACAAAAAAAAAAAAAGGTTGCATATTTGTTAGCGCATCTGTGTAAGATACAAACGTTATGAATGTGAAATATTTTTTATGAAAATTTATTTGAAACCTTACATGGTTTTGGATGTGTAAAAAGCAGATGGTATTTCAAATCGCATAAGATTGGTATTTTTATACAAATGGCCGTAAAATTTTATTACATATGCTAAAACTAAAGGCTGTAGCGATATTCACAGATGGTCGACAAAATACAAACTACACTGAAATTCGCAAAACCTAATATCCAAAAGTGACATCCAAGAAACAATAATGTTTGTTAAATAAAAAACCGAAACCAGAAGCGAATCCATCAGCAGCCGGAGAATAATTCAACCCAAAACAAAAATGATGACTGCCAAACCAAACCCTATTGCCTAACCAACACGACTTACGCTTTACCTTTCTGCAAGGTCATATGCAAACATGATTTGCCTATAAAGTAAATTCTCACAAGTACAACAATACCCAAACAGCATTTTACTTTTTAACGCAATTTACCTCTAATGTCAAACATTGTAGGGACATAAATTTCATGGTTTGACCACCACAAGTTAACACTATGACCTCACTTCATATTGACCTGCTTCAGTCTGAGCTCGAAAACCCTTGTGAGCGGTGTAGGTAGATTCTTCAAATCCAATTTATTTAATTTTAAGCCAGATAGAGCTACACCCATGATTTTGAAACCTACTTGAAAGGTAGGCTTTACATGTAGTTGTTCTAAGCCTTCTTCAAGCACCAACGTTCCAGACATTTGTGGGGCTTTGTCTTTCGGAATCCGTCCGATAGACCAGCTACATGTCTGCCATATCAATTTTACAAAGTGTTAAAACAGAAACTACATGTGAACACAGCCACAGAACAATGACAAGGAATACAAATTGACCTGATATGACAGGGTGGTGACTGTCATATTTATTGGTCTTGGATAAAAGAAAAAACTTGGGACTTCAAAGACTGACATTTCTATCAAATTTAAAACGTTGATGTAGTAGTTATGTAGGCCATAATACTTGTAGATAACGTAAAGGGTAAAAAGATCAAACTGCAACTGATCATATCTAAACCTAAGAATACGAAACTTGTCAACCTCTGTGGCGGCAATTGATGAGACATTGGATCCGTTAAAGATCTTGCAACTCCATCTGTTTTATTAGGGGAGAAAACAGGTTTGGTTGACCTTTCAAACACATTTTGACCATTTAATAAAAATGATTCGTAGTAAATGCATTACACATGATCACCAAAGCTATATCATACAACAACAATGTATGCTTTACGAATTAGGAGGTTGCAAGCACAAAAAAGACACAAGGGGCTACTTTTGACCGTTTGACCCATTTACCTTTTAGCCAATAACGAGCGGGGGCACCCGCGCGTTGCTGCGGGGATGTTGTGTTTAATCTAAGTCGAAACAAAAATATTGTATTTTTGTTTTTGTTATTAAGGACTAAATTTGCAAAAGGTCGATAACGGGAGACTAACGGTACGATTTACAGCTAACTTGAGGGACTAAAAGCGTAAATTGCTTATGAACAGTGCACGCACTATTCCCCACTATGTGTGTACTGTAGCAGACACTGTTTGGCACTGTTCGGTACTGTAGCAATAGTATTTTCCTTTTTAGTCCCTGAAATTGACGGGTTGTTGCAACGTTAGTCCTTAGGGACTAACGGTGAAAATAAAGTTAACATTAGGGGCTGTTTGTGTTTAATATTTGCACAGAAACAGCCCCTGAAGTTACTGTTACGTTACAAATTTACGTCACGGCTGTTAGATAACAACCGTTAAGGACTAACTTTGCAATGACCAATAACCTCAGGGGCTAAAATGAGGCTAACATGAAATTTGTGTGTGTACTGTTGCTACAGTGATCCAAATGGGTTTTAGTGTATATATATAATATAATATAATATATAATAACTGCTGGGCACACACAGATCACCCAAAACCACTCATCTATAAAGAAATGGGTCAAAACTGCCCCATCTACCCACCATCTACTATGAAAGCTCAGTAGTCAAGCATATTGGTTGTCTCATATATATAATGGCGTGTATGTAATATGAAATCATGTATATGTTGGACTACCAATAGATTCATATGGACATATGAGTGTAAGTGGATGGATACAGAATGAAAAGAGAGATAAATTCGGTACCTTATCAGCAAGTATATTTACTGTTCCATGGTTTGCAGTGAGATTGGCAGATGATACACACGGAGGGAGTTGGAACTGCACCACTACTGACTCAATGGCTTTCCCAGGATCATTCCGGATTCCAACCATCACACTTACACGGCATGTACCAGACTCTGAACTCAACTGTGGCTTTACATATATAGGTATATTCCTTATCTTCTTCACCCTGCAGGGGACCAATACACAATCAGAGTTGAATAACTGGTAACTTCTACTGTTCTGAGACTTCCACTTTTTTATTCTTTTTATAAAAATACATTTTGATGGACAATACAAACAGTTTTCATTCCAATGCATTCATCATATAAATGATACATTACTATTTCAACTATTAAGATAAAAGATTGTGATGTTCACTTCCACAAAAAATGCATTATCACCCTATACCTGTAATTCATGAGCTTGAACAGTCCATCTGGAGGTACAAAGGAGAGTATTTGTTGTGATTCCCAGGGTCAAATCGGACACAAGGATGAAACTGCACGTCATTCAAAATTGAAGGGTTTGCAAAGTAAGAGTCAAATCAGGAATTCCCGAAGGTGAGAGTTCACTTCTACAACACCAAAGATCTCACACTTCACTAAACGCCATCACTGAACATAGAAAGTCAAAGCTTAGGTTAGCTGGAGCAACATATTGCATCCATAATCACAAGTATAAGTGGATACACAAATGCTGGAACAATATTATCTAAATCAATTAATTAATCCCTATATATTCGTTATATATACGCTCTGTTCAAAATCAGAAGATGAAACAAAATACATCATCCAGATTGCGGAATAAATCTGGAGCGGGTAAAAACGGATTTGGATATATTTGGCTGGTCCATAAACACCTTTTTATCCAAGTTTTCTTAACTTTACAAAAAATATTGTGTATATATGATTACAAAAACTATATTTTTTATGATTACAAAAACTATATTACTACAATAGTAATGTAACTTTTTAAAACTAAGCTAATTAAGGAATTTTATGCGGTTTCACACAAGTTGGATGATTTTGACCCTTTGACCCGTTTCCTTTGGTCAAATCTTTTAGCTTAACTCACCTGACCATTCAGAGATAAATCATTAACCCAAATTGACCCAAGACATATGGGTCAAAATTGTCACATCTAAAATCATTTGTCCACCACCTTAACAGCAAAATAAATGAGAAAGATAGCTAAAGGTGAAGAAAGTTATGGTGCATGCCTGTTTATAATTGTATCCATCTCCTCAACAAGATTCACGTAAACATCATTGTTTGTATGCTTCAATTGCGTAGTCCTCCAAGGTACACATGATGATGTTGCACCTGGAAGGGTATCGTTCATGTTAGAGCTGTTACCGGTGACTACACTCAGCATTTTGCTTACAATGTTCGGAGGAGCTATCATATCCCTCAATATGTTAGGTTCTGTTGTTAGAGGAAATCCATTGTCTATCATTTCGTCCAATAGCTGCAAGTGACATTAGCAGGAAAAGAAAAGTACCACTCACCTTCAGTTATGGGAATTTTATACCATGGACATTTACTTCAAAATGATGAAACAGAGGAATTAAATGATGAAATTAAAGGTGGAGAAATGGTTGGAAAAAGGGGCAATTTTGGCACGTGTAAAAATGGGTCAGGCCAGGTTTGGTTAGTCAAACACCTTTGTCCAAATCTCTAACGTTCTGTACTTCTTGTAATTACTTAAGAGTGTCAAATATCAGAACAAAGTTTACATTATTTCAATAGTTATCTAACTGTTGAATGAAATGATTTTGAAGGTTTTATCACTTTATACATTGATCACTCAGCCATTGAAGCTGAAAAGATTTTTGACCTTTCCCATTTTGACACATTCGATAAAGACACAACCCGTATGACTTATTCAGAAGAAAATGGGTCGATAGTTCCACCTCTGGATGAAATTTTTGAAAAAATTGCATAAATTATCATCCTCATAATTCAGTTTAAATAAAAAATTACAAGATCCCTATTTTTAGTGAACAATATTACATATTTGATACTTTAGACACTAAAGAACACAAAAGGAGGATAAAGAAGTTCGCTACAAACAAGTAAGCTACCTTTATTATAACCCTACAGAAAATGTTTGGGACAGATTTACAATGCAAATAAGATACTTATAGCCCACGTACCTCATATACAATAACAAAATTATCCTTTATTACGTCTTCCTTTAACCCTCCAAGATAATCTGAGAGGACATCAGCTACCCTGCAAAGAAACTAGAACTTGACCAGTCAAACACATTTATTCTTCCATGATCAATGTATGATGATCGATAACACAGCTTGAAATATGAACAAACATACAAAGTACGCGAAAAAACATGGAGAAGCCTAGTGGGAGTAAATGCACAGAATTGTAAATCTTGAATAACTATCGACTTTGACATCAGATTAACAATGTTCAGACCTGTAAGGGTTGGAAAACTTGGGAAAGACATGAAGTGAAAATAACACACAGCATAATGTGATTACAGAATATGTGTCTTTCCTTCTTAAGGGGTGTTTGTTTAAGCTTATTCAGAGGGCTTTCATTAGCTTTTAAGCTTATTTAGAGGATTTTTATTAGTTTATATAACAAAAATATGCCTAATCAAGTGTTTGGCTAAGCTTATATGTTTGGGCCTGTGAGATTATATGAGGGGGTTTGGTAAGCTCCAATTTTGTGGCATATTTGAGGGGATTGGGCTTATATAAGGGATGCTATATAAAAAGACTATTAAACACTCATTTAATAACTACAACTCTTAATGTCCAGGTACCTTTTTGTCATTTTACCTTATTAGTTATATAATCTAAGCCAAACACTAAATATGGGCTTATGAGCTTATTACTTATAAGACATAAGCCGCTTATGATATATAAGATTAAGCCCAAAACAAAAGCTTAGACAAACACCCCCTTAATCTTATCATTACCTAGCATATAGTTCATTGTGGAAGAAAGTTAGTAAGATGTCATCATGATACCTCATAGCTTATGGGATGATTAGGTTCTATACAAAATTGTTATAGGCGGTTAAATGTTTTCTGATCTATAACATATGAAACGGAAGAATGTTACTTTGAAGGCGATAAAAGATATTCTACATTCCAAGTTGCTTGGTTTTTTCTATCACACATTTAGATACATAAGTAAACAAACGGCTGTACGGTTTGAACATAAGATGCCTATCCCATATGGCAAATGACCAACATCAATTTCTTTTAGCAAATATCACCATCTTCAATCATAAATTTACAAACACAAATACAAGAATCCGCATCTAAGTATGGCTAAATGATGGTTTTACACAGCAAGTTAAAACTTATGATTACCAAGCGCATTTCATGCTCGACAACCTTGAATATAGCCATGTACTTATTTTGTAATTGATGAAACCGCACTTAGTTTGGTTTGTGAGAGTATTGAATGAAACAGAGACTTACGAAGACTGTGCTAGATTAATCTAGACTGGTAAAATCTTTGACTTACATGGATTTTGTTAAACGATATCACTATTTGACACCAACTGTAGTTCATCTTATCAGAAACACGAACATCTAGAGCTTCATTTTGGTACAACTAATCATCTAAGTTGCACATATTGAGCAATCGAAATTTTGATTTATTATCATTATTAACTCGTAATATAACAAACAGTTACGGGAGGAAAAAACTAAACTATATTGGCAATGATATATATACATATAACAAACAGGTGAAATACGTTATATCAAACAAACCTCAATTCCCATGAGAGGAGGCATTTCAACTTGAGTACACGCCAAAAAAGTAATCCCTTGGCGCACAATTTGGAATATATAATGCGTTGGGGACGCAATAACCGGCAATATCTACATTTTATTAATATTATCCAAAATCAATACCCACAATCAGAATAGATAATTAAAAAATGAAAGAAAGTAATACTTTGTGTGAGTCAGGTTGCGAAATGGATTGTTCCCAAAACCAAGCACAGATGGATCGATCAACGCGGTGTCCGGTTAACTGTTTCTCTAACATCACCTCTCTGCAAACAAACAAAAAAGATGTGAATTTTATATACAAAACAGAATCAAATCAATTAGTGTAGTAGAAATAAAAAAAATGTTAATTTATATACCCGGAATCGGAGAGTAGGAATATGCACTGTAACATGTTTATTTGATTAGATGGAATTGAAGGTTTTCAGGATTTGCTGGAATCAGTTCCGACCAAGATTTGGGTCTTTCTCTGGTGGGATTTATTAAATCCTCTTATTCATCACTACACCTTTAATCAGTATAGTACAACAGTAAATTACATTGTTCGTCCATGTGGTTTGCGTTGACGAAAAAAAAAAATTGCACCTTTCGATCTTAAGCGTCAAACGTTATGCGTCGTTTGTCCTTCCTTCTAAATTTCTAATGGCCCACTAACGCTCGTTAACTTGTTTTCCCATGAGGGTATACTCGTCATTTCACAACCATAATGAGTGAAATGTGTAATTTATTCTTTTTGTCAATTTTTATACGTTATCAATTTTTACGCCGCTCATTTTTCGACGTTTCGCTTGCTTTTTACGCCGTCCATTTTTTACGCCGTCCGCTTTATGGTTTGCTTCTTATTTTTACGTTTTCGTCTGTTTTTTACGTTTTCGTATGTTTTTTTTTACGTTTTCATCTGTTATTTTACGTTTTAGTCCGGTTTCTTACGTTTTCTTCCGTTTTTTTACGTTTTCGACCATTTTTCATCCTTTTTATTCGTTTTCTTCCATTTTTTTACGTTTCCATTAGTTTTGTTACGTTTTCGTCCGTTTTTTTACGGTTTCTCCTGTTTCTTTACGTTTTGCTCCGTTATCTTAAGTTTCGTCGCTTTTTACGTTTCGCTCTTTTTTCGTTTTGTCTGCTTTCACGCTTTTGTCCGTCTTCATACGTTTTTGTCCATTTCTTTACGTTTTCGTCCATTTTTTTACGTGTTCGTCCGTTTTTTATGTTTTCATCTATTTTTTTACGTTTTTGGCCTTTTTTTACGTTCAAGCCGTTTTTTTTTTCGTCCACTTTTTCACGTTTTCATCGGTTTTTTCAAGTTTCATTGGTTTTTTTTACGTTTTCGTTTGTTTTTTCACATTTCTTTCTTACGTTTTTTTTTTGCCGTTTTTCGTTTTTGTCTGTTTTTTAAGTTTTCATTTGTGTTTTTACGTTTCATCCCTTTTTTAAGTCTGAGTATGTTTTCTTACGTTTTCGTCCGTTTTTTAATGTTTTCATCTATTTTTTTTTTACGTTTTCGTCCATTTTCTACCTTTTCATACGTTTTCTTAGGTTTTCCTAACATAAGAAAACTTAAAAAACATACGAAAACCTAAAAAAAGGGACGGAAATTAGAAAAAACAGGCGAAATCCTTAGTAAATATACTAAAACGTAAAAAAAACAGATGAAAACGTAAAAAAATTGACGAAAACGTAAAAAAAACAAAAACGTATAAATACGGACGAAAACGTAAGAAAGTGGACTAAAACGTAAGAAAACAGACGAAAACGTAAAAAAACAGACAAAACGTAAAAAAAACCAGACGATAATGTAAAAAACGAGCGAAAACGTAAAAAATGAACTAAAACGTAAACAAACGGACGAAAATGTAAAAAAAACAGATGAAAATGTAAAAAAATTGTTGAAAGGGGAAAAAAAGACTAAAACCTAAAAAAACGGACAAAAACGTAAAAATACGGACGAAAACGTAAAAAATTGGATTAAAACGTAAAAGAATGACAAAAACGGACGAAAACGTAAAAAAAATGGGCGAAAACGTGAAAAACGGACGAAAACATAAAAAACGGATGAAAACGTAAAAAAAAACGGCGTAAAATGTAAAAAAAAAATGAGCAAAGCGTAAAAAAATAGACGAAAACGTAAAAAAACGGATGAAAGTGTAAAAAAACGGAAGAAAACGTATGAAAACATATTAAAACGGATAAAAACGTAAGGAAAACATATAAAAACGGACGAAAACGTATAAAAACGGACAAAAGCGTACAAAACGGATGGAAATGTATGAAAACGTAAGAAAAACGGACGAAAGCGTAAAAAATGGATGAAAATGTATAAAAATTGACAAAAAGACCGTTCGTCCTTATGGTTGCGAATGACGAGTATACCCTGATGGGAAAACAAGTTAACGAGCGTTAGTGGGCTCCGTTAGAGGGAGGGACAAGTGGCGCGTAACGTTTGCCACTTAAGGTCGAATGGTACAATTTTTTTGGTCAAATGACTAACGGCTGCTATCATCGCAAATCACAAGAACGAACAATGTAATTTACTCTTTTTTTAATTATTTTATGTCAGTTTTATATTTTTAACTTATTAAATTTTATATTTTTTATTTTGTACTTTTAGTTTTATAATTTTTTAATATAAACAAAATCATAAAAATAAAAAATAATAATAATAAATAAATAGAAGAGTAAACTTTGGACTTATTTTTTGGAGCATTGAGATAAGTTTAACATTATGCTTAAAAATAAAAATGTCTTTACCAAAAGTTTTTATGTTTAAATAAATTAAGACAAAAAACAATTTTTATTATGGAATTGAAGGATTTCAAAACTTGATCAATACTTGTAACTTCAAAAATTGAAACCGTCTTGAGATTGCTTTTAATTTTTTAATTTTTTTAATTTGCATATATATTTTTTCAAAAATAAAAAATTACATATATATTCAAAATATGCATCCAAAGTATTGTATTATGCATATAAAACAACTTGTACCAAGTATATATAAATATGTAATTATTCACCTTATATATATATATATATATATATATATATATATATATATATACTAGTGAGCAAAATCCGTCCGATGGACGGTATGACTTGTGATTTTATTTTTAGGATTTAGTAGAACAAATATATATACTAAAAAGTAGTTAAAGTTAAATGAAATGGTTAAGATCTATAATTCATGTTACCATAATCCATAAAACGACTAAAAGCAGGTAAGTACTTTGATTTGTGGTTTTTATTTTTAGGATTTAGTTGAACAAATATATACTAAAAAGTTATTAAAAGTTAAATTAAACGATTAAGAACTATAATTGATGTTACCATAATTCATAAAACAGCTGAAAGGAGTTAACTACTTTCTAACATTTTGTTCTAAACAATATTAATCATGAACATCTTTTACATTTGATAATATTATTAACATTCATTATTAGTATTTTGTTTTGTTAATTATGTTTATTTACTTATTGTATATAGGTGCTTCAAATGATTTTTTACCAAATTTAGATGATGTTGATGAATTTGAAATATTTGTAAATGGATTTATGATGAGATTTGATGTTCGTTGTGATGAGAATATGTATGTGTTGTCGGGTGACAAGTGGAGTTTTATTGTTGATATCCTTTGTTTGTTAAGTGGTGATGTTTGTGTGTTTATTAGGAATAGGGTAAAAGGTTGTGGTTATATGCTTTGATAATAATAGAGCAGTAGCACCTAGCCAATGCGCTGTCTAGTTTTCGCAAAATTCGACGACCCATAAGTTTCTTTTAACAAAATGTATTTGAAGCGTTAGAGAATCATTTTCGAATAACTATAATTCGATGCGTGGTTGCATAGCGGCGAAATATACATTTTCAAGAAAATTATGTGTAATGATCTAAGTGTGAGTATATTTTCTAATGGGATTGTTTTATGTTATTAAGAGTTTAGTAATAATAGATTCAAGCATTACAAAAAGTAACGGTATTATGTAGTTGGCAATATTATATTGTAGTTTAGAGGTATAGCCAACTTGTGTGACCATCTTTTCTTGCTTTGTCGGTAATTTAGGCTGTGATAACTATTACCTTACAAATTATCACCATAATAAGATTATTTTGTACTATCAATTTGCATAATTATTTAAGCATTGTTCAAAGCTATTTGTTTGGGGTACAAATAATTATCGCTAAAGATAACAATACTATTTAATTTTTGTGATTCTAATAAACTTACATAGCATTATTGATATACTGGACAAAGGGCTATACAATATATATATTAACTTTTAAAAGACGATTCATATATGCTAGTCTCTTAAGTGGTGCAAGAACAACATTTTTCAAAATAACATTATACAAATGACAAATTACATGTGTCAAAGCAAAATAAACAACAAAAAATACAATTACTTGGTCTCTCATTTTTCCAAATTTGTCACGGGTTCCACAACTACTTCATCGTTTCTCATATAATTTTGTCAAATTTGAAACCCGGTTCGACCCGGGTGGTTCAACCGGTTGAACCATTGCGGTCAAAAAAACAGGTCGATTTAAACCGAGTCAACCCGACAGGTTGGGTCGAAAACAGGTCAAATTAAACCGGGTCAACCCGTAGGGTTTGAAGCATCCCGGGTCAACCCGTTTTTCTATGTGTGTTAATAGTTTCCTTCTGAAAAATATGTCTTCAACATTTCCTCTTTTAGTTTCAACCTTTCACTTTTTACTTTTTGATTTTTCCTTTATATATAGTATATAGCAGGGTACCCGCGCGTTTCGGCGGTGGGTACCCTGTGATGATTAACCAGAGAAATAGATCTCGATGAGACTTGATTCACCAATTTGTATCGGTTTCAGCGGGTCCTCTCTGGTTCATTTTCGGATGGCTTTAATTGGTTAGCCGAACCGTGGCCACACGGTTCTTGTTGAACACGTTGGTCCGGCTCGTCCGGTTTTCAAAAGTATATGTACCATCAACTTGTTAGCTTGTATAAAGTTTTGTGTGTTTTATTAATTTATATAATGTGTATAATAACATGTACTTTTTCATTTTAGGGTGTTATAAAAACAACATTAATTAGTGTGTTTAATTATTTTATATTTTGGATTATGTTGTCTTCTTTAAATTGTATGTTATGAAAATTTTGTACTTTTTAGTAAGAGGTGTTTTAATTTGGTAGATGTGCTTTTAATTGGTTGTACAATTGAATAAATTTTTGTACTTTTCATCAATGGGGTGTTTTAATAAGAGTATTAATTACACTATGTGTTTCTCTCTCCATTGACCAATTTTCACTTTTCATTTTTTCACTTTTCAACTTTGACTGTTTTTCTATTATATGTAGTATAGATATAGATAAGTGGAATCCTTACAGAGGTGGTTTTTAAAGGGGCGGCTTCTTTAAGGAGGCTCCCACTACCATTTACTGAGTTTAAGCAGTGTTAGTGTTTTTGTTCAGACTTTTTAAATTTTATTGTTTAAATTTGATTTCATTAATTTCTTAGTTTACATTATAATTATATTTTGGTGTGTTACGTGTTTTAATTATTTTTTAGATGATGTAGTTAGCAGTTATATAAGGTTTTATTTTCAATAAGTTTATATACGAAATTTTATAAACCAAGATACACGATTAAGATAGCTCGAGTATGTGTTTTTAGAATTCTCGTAAACTTACGATGTTTTTTTTTAAAAAAAAATTAAATCCTAGCTGTGGTGAGTTAATAAAGCAAAACCCTTAATGGGGATTCTGGTTAAACACACAACCTTTAGTGGGGAAATATGTTTTTCAAAGAAACTAAATCTTCCTTATTATGCAATAATTAAATCCTTTTTTTTGTTTATAAAAAACATAAATTATAATAAATAAAGAATTTTCCTTATTTGCTAAATTGTTTGGGTAAATTTTGTTTAAATAACACATGTCATTTGTATTGTATTGTTGATAGTTTTTGGTGCGGCATTACTTATAATTATTGTTGGCATATTTTACTATAGCGGAAAAAGGTAGGTAAAAAATGGATGCAAAAGTGTCGAATGAATAAATTAAGTAACGGTTAATGAATTATGAACATTGTAAAATATTTATACGGTGAATAAGGAACAAAAAGAAATGAATGCTAATCCGATATGAGTAAATAAAACTTAATAAATTATCCGCCATTACAAAGTCTATGCTTTTAGTTTAAATACATTCCTAGAATGAAAATGTTATGTGCTAGTCATTCTCCCGTTTAACCCATTAAAGACCAATGTGATATTTTATGTTATGTTTCTAACTCGACATGATTCCTTATACTTGAATTTGTTGGCCATCATGTTTCATTTAATATACTACTACGATAGCCTTTTCTAAAGGTGGGAAATTTTGAGAGTGAGTAGGTTCATTCTACTTGCGTTGTTTAGGTCAAACACGTTGGCTGCTATGAATAGGTTAATTTTTTTATGGTTTATGTCTAAGTAGGAAATACGTCACATTGATTGAACCAATCAATTGGTTCAAAAAGGCCAAACATGTTTTTATTAGACAAACTCAAATCCATGTTTATCTCATTAAATAAGTGAAGTACCTAATCAATTCATCGATTTTAGGAGCTTCATGACTTCTCTTGGCCATTCTCGAAGCTCAGAGTTGAGGATTATGCACAACCTACAATCATACATATGCAAGCACACTATATATATATTTTTTTTGAAATCATATGCCTGATTGGATACAAATTAAATGAATATTCAAAAAGTGAATATATCAAATAGCATAAAAAGCACTTAAAGAGCTAACAATTATATGCACATCAAGCCACGTAATAATGGTCACATAATTCAGAAATCTTCAAAAAAAAAAATGATATTATTATAGGGAAATTTACCAAACAATCAGTATTTTAACTCATGTAATTAGCAACAACATTACATTTTCCCCATCAGTTGTTATTATTCTATTATTAGGTTCAATTGTTACTTGTGATTGTGTTGGTTAACGAAAAATTGTTACTCAAGTATATTGTTTTTTATTATTGTTTAAAATATATTTATATATGTTTAGTTGTATTTTTTGTTTTGATGGTGTTATTTAGCGGTTTTCTG
The DNA here is from genome assembly GCA_022545495.1 of Chrysanthemum lavandulifolium. Taxonomy (NCBI): domain Eukaryota; kingdom Viridiplantae; phylum Streptophyta; class Magnoliopsida; order Asterales; family Asteraceae; genus Chrysanthemum; species Chrysanthemum lavandulifolium. Next base: position 211,028,396 of record CM040245.1, read on the forward strand.
GTTGTTAAAAACATGAGTTGTTTTTTTTTTAAATGATTGACGTACATGGAAATTGTTTTGACTTTTTGTTATTTAAAGTTTTTTGTTGTTTAGGTATTATTAATCTTTTATCATTATGTATTGTTTTTTTTTTCTTCTGTTTTTTAATTGATTGTTTAACTTCTTTTTTTTTTTTTTTTTTTTTTAAGTGTGCCAAATGCATGTAATGTAAAAAGCTAATTGTATATTTTTGTAGATTTTGTGTTCTAAATTGTTGTATGTTACACATGCTTTATATTTGAAATACATGTTAAGTAGTAATTATTAGTTTGTAAGAGTGTTGTATATCCTTTGATTATATTGCGTTACGAATAGATGTATATATATATACACACACACAAACGGTATCGTTGGATTATTTTTCTATAGTTAAAGAAGGGTAGTAAAATTATATTTTAAAACACATGTAATAATCAAAGAAACTTTAATATGAATTTAAGCAATTCAATATTATTTAATATATTAAAATTACATTTTAAAACATATGTGGTTTTCAAAGGAGCAGCAGACTTATGAATATCATTGAGAAAAATAAGCTACAAACATACCAAATGTTTTTTTTGAATGCACTAAGAACGAAAAGAAATAATTGGTTATCGAATTTGAGAGGAAAAAAGTTTCAAAGTGGTACGAAAAAAGAAAGTATCAAAACATAGCGCGCTCGATGGGCGAGCAAGCCTTCAATGGGCGAGCAAGTCTTATGAATATCGTTAAAAAACTTCAAGTTAATGAAAAATAAGCTATAAAAATCTCAAATTTTTTATTGAATGCATTAAAAACGAAAAGAAATAAATGGTTATCGAATATGAGAGGGGAAAAAGTTTTAAAATGGTACGCAAGAACAAAGTATCAAAACATAGCCCACCCGATGGGCGAGGAAGCCTTATGAATAACGTTAAAAAACTTAAGTTAACGAAATAAGTTATAAACATAACAAATTATTTATTGAATGCATTAAGAACGAAAAAAAATATTTATCCGATATGAGAAGATAAAAGTTAATAAATTATCTACAATCACAAAGTATATGTTATCAATTCAACTAAACGCAAATGCCAAAATAAATCTTCAATGCCTACTCATTGTGCCACATGTGATAGACAATTATCATGGCCATTAAGTAACATCTTTTCTAAAGTACTACTATGTTACCATATTTACTTATCTTGAGTAAATAATGAACCTTCCATAAGCTATCACTTGCCGTTATCACAAGCTCTATTGAGGAATCGATAGTGCAAAGTTTTGAACTTAGATGTGCTCTAAGACTCTGGTCTCCAAATGTGCATGTGCAACAACAAAGTTGACCATTAACTCAGGGCACCTAAAGAATAATTACAATTTGACTATACTTTAGAGCTTGATAAAGGTATAACACATTGACCTTTCAAGCGCCTCCTTGAAAAATCACCTGACATTCCTCTAGTTAATCTGTCACACATTGACCTGAACCAAAATAGCAAGATAAACCAAAATTTTGTCAATTTTGCAATCATTTACTGGTGTAAGGTAGATGTGGTGATTCCGACCTATGTATATGTACTCCTAAATGGGTCATAAAGTGACACACAGCGGAATAATATCTATCTATCCATATTCTATTATTTAAATTTAGACATCTGATTATAAATAATTAATAAATGTATTTCTTGTTGTAAATTATTACAACGAAGAAGACATTACTACCGGTTAAAAACAAAGATAGAAAAATGGAGTTCACTTTATCTCTACCTACGGATGCTACTTTCTCGTCATTAGGACTTCAATGCTAAACAACATAAGATCGAAAAGAATCCAACACATCTATGTAAACAAAAATCACGTCATGTCATTAGTCAATATTCAAAAAAAAACGTTGGCGAGAATGCTATTGTTCAAACTTTCAACAAAAAAGCTTTAAACGCATTACGCATTGCATATAGTTTCTCATTATAGCATAAAGAAAACTTAGTTTATCGATACGAAGATCAACTATAGTTTACCGGTGATAATAATTGGTGCCAACAAAAAGGCAAAAATTGACGCAATCTAGAGGACCAGTCTGTATTAATTATGTATGTATTACTTAACCGTAACAATCTTGATGATGGATGCGGTTCCAACACGATGTAGAGCAACAATAGCATCATCATTCTTGGATAGTCCTTTTTCTTTAGCATGCTGCAACGCAAATTCCATAGCTTCTTCAATAGACTCATTATGGGAAGCTCTACCAGACCCTGCAATTAAAACTGGAACCAAACCCCTAACAATTAGACTATGCCTAGCTGGTGATTCATCGTTGCATGACCAATCAAAAGAATCTATCCTTACATGTCATAATAAGCAATATCATATTCTTATAATTACTTATAAGTTGCAATATTAAACTCAAGCTTTTTGAAATAACATTTCTTATAAGATCATACCGGAAAAAGGAAGACATAGTATAGTTTCAAGCGGTTCGAGATTTGCGACCATTAATACAATTTACATGTGAAAATAATTGGCGCATATAGCATAAATGTATAATCAAAAGAACAATTTTTACCTTTTTATGGCATGTGGTATTTATTCCAATCAATAACTTGGATGATTCCTTTGGAGAAATAGCACTTATATTGCATCCATCAACAGAATCTCTAGCGGTTCTCCCACCTTTATGCACATAAACTCTGGAATCTCCTATATTTGGCATCCATAGATATCTGCCATCGATGACAATTGAAATAACTCTAGTTGAGCCACCATGCTATAGTGCATGGCATTCTCGAGGATAGATTTGTCAGTAGAACAATATGCATCTCCTATCGCCTTGTCATGATCATTCAAAAACTTGGCTGAGAATAAAAAGTTGATAGATGGGCGTCAAAATAAATTTTTACCAAAAACATATATTACAATTCTATGTGTAGAACAATATGCATTTCATATTTTCATACATGGTTACCAGTAACATCGATTTAACACCATTATGAGACTTGTATTCTACACATATATCGTGAAAACTTGATCTCATTAATTTCCATATGATGCGTCAATTCCAATTAAAAATGTTAACAAATATAACACAAATCCTCATCGCATTAGGTTTATCTAATTCATCACTTAACCATAACGTCTCTTATATTTAATGAAAATTGAACATTAAAATTTAAATATATTGACTCAAGTAGGCTGGGAAAGAATAAACGTAATGATGTTTGCAATCATAAACCTCTTTTTGGTAATGTCATTTTGTTAAATTTAATTTATTTATTATAATAACTCAATTTTATTATTATGACAATGTAACATTTAGGACTACTAAATCCATTCTAAACTTTGATAGAACTGGTTAGTCTAGTTTGGTTTGAAAGCTATCATGTTGTTTTTTCACATCAAAGAAATTGAAACTCTATAGAGACGGTTTGTTAGTTAACATTGATGTACGCGGTCACAGCGAGTGAAGTCTCCAATGATTCCTAAACATGAAGATAATTGGAGATTGAGTTTGTCGAATGAAAATGGTGAAAACTCATTAAAGAAGAATGATAACGTACCTCGCTAATATAATTTAGGTCAAACTTCTAACTCATTCCAGAATGGCAGACTCTGAATCAAGACTACAATTAACATTAATAATAGTAAAGTATGTGTTGGGTGGCTTTCAAGTTACAACTCAGTTGACCCATTCAACTCGATCGCCTATTAGCTAAATCTTTAAACTTGACCCATTTGAAATAAATCATAACCCAATTCAACCCATTAATAAGAAAGTGGTAGTTTCCATCTCTATGTATGACTTTGCCGTCCTGATCATCGATTCTCAGTGGTTCGGCTTCTCTATCAGGCTATAAAAGCAACAATAAAGTAGATGGCATGTACCACATACTATGTCAAAATCCAAAAGTTGGTGAAGCTAAACTTATGATATCGTTGAAAAAAATTAGTTAACGAATCATAATGATAGTTACTCTTAAGTGAATTTTATAAAATCTAATTCAATCGATCACAATTTTTAAAATTAAATTGACACACAGTGAATAATATCTATCTATCCATATTCTATCATTTAAATTTAGACATCGATTATAAATAATTAATAAATGTATTTCTTGTTGTAAATTATTACAACGAAGAAGACATTACTACCGTTAAAAACAAAGATAGAAAAATGGAGTTCACTTTATCTCTACCTACGGATGCTACTTTCGTCATTAGGACTTCAATGCTAAACAACATAAGATCGAAAAAATCCAACACATCTATGTAAACAAAAATCACGTCATGTCATTAGTCAATATTCAAAAAAAAAACGTTGGCGAGAATGCTATTGTTCAAACTTTCAACAAAAAAGCTTTAAATGCATTACGCATTGCATATAGTTTCTCATTATAGCATAAAGAAAACTTAGTTTATCAATACGAAGATCAACTATAATTTACCGGTGATAATAATTGGTGCCAACAAACAGGCAAAAATTGACGCAATCTAGAGGACCAGTCTGTATTAATTATGTATGTATTACTTAACCGTAACAATCTTGATGATGGATGCGGTTCCAACACGATGTAGAGCAACAATAGCATCATCATTCTTGGATAGTCCTTTTTCTTTAGCATGCTGCAACGCAAATTCCATAGCTTCTTCAATAGACTCATTATGGGAAGCTCTACCAGACCCTGAAATTAAAACTGGAACTAAACTCCTAACAATTAGACTATGCCTAGCTGGTGATTCATCGTTGCATGACCAATCAAAAGAATCTATCCTTACATGTCATAATAAGCAATATCATATTCTTATAATTACTTATAAGTTGCAATATTAAACTCAACAGTTTTTGAAATAACATTTCTTATAAGATCATACCAGGAAAAAAGGGAAGACATAGTATAGTTTCAAGCGGTTCAGCATTTGCAGCCATTAATACGAATTTACATGTGAAAAATAAGTGAAGCATATAGCATAAATGTATAATCAAAAGAACAATTTTTTTACCTTTTTTATGGCATGTGGTATTTATTCCAATCAATAACTTGGATGATTCCTTTGGAGAAATAGCACTTATATTGCATCCATCAGCAGAATCTCTAGCGGTTCTCCCACCTTTATACACATAAACCTAACCTACAATTAAATCCAAATGTAAATACCTGGTTCATTTTGTAATCTGTAAAATACATGATACATTAGTAATTAGATCGATTGTTAATCACATAACTTATGAAAGTACATGTAATGATTAGAATGATAAAAGATGTGTTCGTATCACAATAGTAGCACCTTCTAGATATGTCATCCACGATAGGGCTGATTTCTTTGATAGGCTTAATCTTTTGATACATCTTGGCCCCGATGATCGGTGCAAAGCCGTCAAGTTTTCTCACTGGCCGCCATCATGAATGGTAATCAGTAGAAAACTTCAAACAGTCTAAACACCAATACAATGAAGTCCTGGAGAATATAATGAATTCCCGGGTCGTTATGTCCCACGGAGACTCAATGGTGTGTCAAAACTAATTCAGATGATAGAATGATCACTAAGGATAGTGATCAGTAAAGGTTCTGAATTGAATATTACACCTAAAGAAAAAGTAAACAAATTACAGGGGCTTAAATGCAAATTAAAGGAAATTAAAAAGATAAAAAATATTAAATAAACGCTATCACTATTTGCAAAATGATGTTTTTGTTTTTATGTTTTTATAAAACTTAATTAAAAACTACGTAGCGTACAAAAGAAAAAGTGAAACTTACACAATATTAATCCTAAAAATATGAAAATAATATTTTACAAACCTAATGATAAAGAAAATTTATAGAAAAGAAAATTATTTTTATAACTATTTAATTAATTATTATTAATTAAAAACTATTTTTAACTATTTAATAATAACCTAAAATGAAAGAAAATATGAAATAAAGCTTGAAAAATAAAATTATGAATTAGAAAAGTCTAAAATAACAAAAGAGAATTTTCAAAACTATTTTGTATTTTACGAATATTTTCTATTTTCTAGGGATTAAAACTATTAAAACTAATTAAATTACTTAAAAATACAAATTTAACTAAGAAAAATATGGAAAATATTTTTTTGACTTTTTATATTTATCTAAACTTAAGAAAAATGAAAAATTATTTTTTTGAAACTTTTCTTAATTTTTTGTATTAAATGTTATTTAAAAATGCTAAAAAACTAATTAAAATCAAGAAAAATAGTAAACTGACTTGGAAAAATCTGAAAATTTCAGGAAAACTCTAAAATTATATTTGGAATCTAGGAAAAATAGAAAAACAGGTGCTTATGTGGAGGAATTTGAAACTGATGTGCAAAGTGCTTATGAAATAAGCACTTGGATAAGCTAAAGGGACAAAACAAGCACCAAACTGTTACAGAAGCTAAATAATGCTAAAAGAACTTAAAAACAACTTATCTCAACTGCTCTTAATCACTGAAACTCAAGTTGCTAAGATTTGAAGATTTGAGCAAAAGTGTTAAAACAGTTTCTAGGGCCAACTTTGAGCTTAAGCCAAAGACATTCAATGAGCTGAAACTACAAAATGGAAGTGGGAACTTGAAAAAGACCTGGCTAAGATCTTACAAACCAAAAACAAGACCTAGAGGAGCTATGGTGAGCTACGTGCAAGAGGCGCAAAACCCCTGTGAGACTCGGATCAAGCGAGTCTATGCGAGGCATTTATCCCATGTTCATGACAATTTTAGACTTTATAAAATTTAACAAAATCCACAAAAATGACAATAATGAACTAGACCAGTTGAACTTTTAAAGCAACAAGTTATACTTAATTTTCCCATAAATGAACCCATGAAAAATCATCTTAGTTGGCCGTAAAGCGAGTATTTCAATATTTGACTTTTGACAAAAATTGAAAAGTTGACTTTTGAAGTTTGATCTTGATTTAAGCGAAATTGATATTAGATGATGAAATAAGCTTAATGCAATCTAACTCTATGTATTTTGAACACAAAACAAGTTTGTTTGGCAGAATCACAATGATGAAGATCTTAAGACAAATGAAAATGGATTGATGACTTTGGTGATTAGCGAGCACAAGTTATGACTCAAATGAGTTCAAAGGAGCTAAGCAAATATGAAGCAACAGGTTACAACCTCGAACAAACCTCTAGTACGGTTTAAGGACCAAATCCAAACACCACAAAACATTGATTTGCAAATTTAAAAGGCTAACTAATGATCTATCATCTATCGGTGATCAAGCGAGTTTTCTTGACCTAAATGCAACTATATAAACACATTTACACTAATGGTGACCACGAGATACTCCTACAAGGACAAAGTATACAAAATGGATTGAAAGTTGAAAATGAGATACTTACTTACATAGGTTCAGCTGTTATGCAGGCTAGAACCAAACCCAAACCTATTCTATCCTAAGCTAATTTAACCCAAATCAACCTCTGCATCCACCATATCCAATTCCATTGCAATTTGAGCTCATAGTTGACTTTTGTTGACCATGTACCACATTTACTTGAAAATGAATTGTGACCTTATCAAAAGCATTCGAGAGCTTATATGAACCTATTTGAAGCGAAATAGAAGCTTTTAGAAGCTTTAATGTAAGAATTTGAAAGTGAATTTTTCAACAGTTAGCGGTAAAACATTAACCCAAACTAAAACTTTGAATTGAAACTTACAAATGCCTTACAATGATTATCCAATTGAAAGTTAATACATAAGCCGAAATCACAAGATTTTGATTTAAACTAATACATTTATTTAAAAAGCGACATTAAAGAAAAACTTAAAACTAGCTACTTTTTATTTCTTCTCTCTTCGACCTCTTTTTATACTCCAAATGCTTTCTCTTTCTCTCGAGCTAATCCCATATATATCTGGACCACTTGGATGGCTTAAGAAGTTTTTAGCCATTGATTGTATTTTAGCGGAATTTGGTTTTATGATTGAGGTTGAGTGAGATGAGGGAAGGCAATTAATGATTCTTGGAGTTGTGTGGAGGTGGGGGAACATGGAAGGGATAAGGTGAGGAGGGGATGGGTTGTGTCAGTTTTCTTGAGCAAACAGTGGAGAGGAAGACTTTTGGCATGGGTGTTTGTTTTTGACTTGGGTTGATTGGGTATAATATAAAAAGGGGGGGTCCAAAAGGCATAATGACAGGGGGTCAATAAGCTAATGGCAGGGGTCCATGGGTTTATTGACAAGTCCAAAATGGGTGTAAAGGGTTTTAAATACAAGGACTTCTTTTGTAAATTCTGAAAGTTAAGGGACCAATGCTGCCATTTATGCAAATTTGTTCCAAGGGCTGAAAATGACAATCTCAAAAAGTACAAGGACCAAACTTGCCATTTTCCAATTTCCAGGGGCCATTTTTGCCAAATTTCAAACTTGAAGGACTAATTTTGTAATTTTCTCAAACTTTTTATATTTTTCACCAAAGGACTAATTTTGACAAGTTATGATATTAAAAGGACCTTTGGTGATTTTTCTTTGAAATTAGGACTCGGGGACTATTTCGACAATTTTAGAAACTTGGGGGTAAGCGCCAATTATGCAAACTTTGCTCATTTTTCATCGATTTTAAACATTTTGCATCCGAAACATATAAATGCAATTTTGGAATATTTCGATATTTTGATGCATTTACGAGCATTTTAGGCGTTTTGCGATTCGAGATAGACCCAAAATGATGAGTATTTACACCATCACTCGACAATAACAACATAATCTGTTTACAATCTGGTAGTGTTACGTTTCCCCATCTAACTTGTTGTCCATATTTTTATTATTACAATCATTTGGAAGGTATTATGAACCCGACAATACACTGAGCGACTTCCACCTGGTTACTGTTTATTTGGCGCCTTTTATTTTACTCATTCGGATGGTAGATGTGAAAAGTAACCCGAAATCATTCAAGAGTATATGATTTGAATAGCCTCGTCTAACAAACATTTAGGATAAATGCAATCTTTCATACCTGTTAGGTATCAACTTGTTCAGCCTTGTTCAAGACCACGCATATTCTATCATCATTTCCTCTTACGGACGATATAACACGTTTGAACTCATCACTGATATCAAGCTTATGAGGATCAAAGAGAACAAATATTAGATCACACTTTCTAGCAAACCAGGACGTGACACCTATGAAGTCATAGCTTCTTTGTGTTCTTTGCTTTTCACCTGATAATACTCCCGGAGTCATAGCTTCTTTGTGTTCTTACTTTGATTTACCCATCCAGTATCCAGTACTTTGTAAACGATGTTATAAACAATGTCGTGGAATGTGTGGTTTACTGAGTAGCTGACTGTAAATATGTAAACTACAGTTATTTTGGGGGGTTAAAAAATTTAAATGTGCAATGAGAACAAAATTTAAATTTGAAAGTTCCAAACAATAAGTATGACACTTATTAGTTCGACTACTTATGTAAGACATGAATGTAAGTATGGCTATTTTATAGCATAAACCCATTGAGAAAAAAATCAAAAATTAGGCGGTTATACATACATTAAAAGTAGCACCAAACTTGGGCAAGCCTATGGCGCTCGTATTTGGTGAAAGAAAGAAGACATCGAATCCAACTTCGCCACCAAGAGCTACATCCTTGTAGTCGACCTGCCTGAAAATTTAAAAATGGGGATCGGTTCAGGCATATACTCGCATCAATGTAAACACGGGGATGACGATACTGAACATCAATCTGAGGGTAAATAAAAACAGCTCATGTTAGTATTGTTTGTAAGACCAATAACTAAAAAGCAACATAAAATCAACTTAAAGCCGTACATCATTTGATTTTTTTTTAAAAAAAATAGAAAATATAGTATATAATCTTATGGAAGAGGTATTCTATGTTCAGATTACCCCAGGGAGCGCGCGAGTCTTTAGTATGTAATCTTATGGATCTAATTTGGTAAATCTTAATGAACCTTTTAATATGATCTAAATAGCATAGGAAACTTTTTGCATAGTGAACACAAATCTAAACTATGATTCTGTTTTGTCTTATTTTGCAATCATTTAGAAACTTAGCTTATGAAAGTGATTTTAGAGGTCCATACTTGCAACACAAAAAAGACTACCAACCTGTCCGGATCTAAGATTAGGAACTTGAAAGCTTACTACTGCTTTTGTATGTGGCATTACTTCATCAAAAGTTAATCTTCTCGACACCTGCAAAAAGAAAAGTCGCAACTGTATATCCTAACAAAACATCTAATTCTATCAGCAAATGCCTTAAAAATATTACCGTGGTATTCGACCTGTAACCACACCATTAATCAATTTCTTGCTATCATCACTGATTCACTGCATGTACACAACATTATCCGTACCTCCATTTACAACTTCTAGTCTCTCCTTCAATTTATACTCCACCCTTTCCAAATTATAGAATCACTTTCCCATGTACTAAAGTGTGTTAGAAACAGGAAAGTGCTGATGTTATTTAGAGCGGGTGGAATATATCATCTCATGAATCATTATTTGGAACAACTAAAATGACACGCTCACTCACAATTGAGTATTTAATTTGATGGAATATCACTCACTCGCTCACTCACAATCAAGTATTTAGAACATATTGAATATCACTCTCACTCGCTCACTCAAATCACTACCACTGCAATTCTCACATGACAATGGTTTCTCAAATTTATCTACTGGCCCTTATTGTATACCAGCCATCTGAGATACTTGTCAAACAAAACAAAGCACTTGTTTTCATTTAAAATTCATTAAACATTCCCCTGCACGTGAATGCAGGGGTGTATGAAGCACATAATATTAGAGCAAACACGTAAAACTTGAATTTTACATAGCAACCAAGACACGTTATAAAAGCTTTAATGAGAAGATAGGGAGGAAGTTAACCATGGAAATCTTAATCAGCACCTGGTACATCATAATAGCTAAACAACTTCGGCAGATAGTAATCAATTAGAATGTCGGTTGGGAATGCTTTAAACGGTACATCGTATTTCCCATTCTTTATAATGAGACCCAACTGCTCAGAAATACAATTATACTGCGAGGGTACCTCTAACGAATCTTTGCATTGAGGAAGAAGCTTATGTTCGGTATATGTCATTGTAAGAATCCCTGGCTCCATATGAGTACCATATTATAATAAATCATGGTCATCACCAGGTGAATCTCAACTTGATTAAATCCACCCATTCACGATAATCAAGTCTAACATTATCTTAATAAAGTGTGTACTACAATCAAAAAGGGCATACACCTTCAAGTTTGACATCTTTTGCAGCTTATACACAAATTTTATTGTAGGACCTTCAAGTGACTTCCTCATGATTGCCACATTTATACAACGATAAGCACGGTGAAACAACACATGGTATAAATCTTTAGCAGCAGATCTTTTTTTAAACACCATTATAAACATTGGATTATCATAATCAATCACATCAATACTATCCACATAAAATGGTATCTATTTACCTCTACTTCCAAGTTTAATGCGTTTGAACTTAACACTCCCTACAACATATGGCCCTGAACACCTGGCTTTTCTAAATTGACCCCATGAAATTAATCCTCCAGACATCCCATTCGATCCTTTGGTCGCATTCAATCCTTCCTAATCGCATTAAGTCTGAGACTCATCGGTAGAATCCATATCACAGTCTGATTTCAAAACTTGAAACTTTATCTGTCCATCTTCTTCGTGATGTTTAACTTCATAGATAGGACCTGGATCCCAGTCTGATTTCAAAACTTGATAAAGTTTATTTCAACCCGTTATTCCAGCATAATTAGCATCAGATAACGATTGTGTCAATTGTAAGAGTGTTTGACCTTTTGTCAAAATGTCAAAGTGGTCGAGTTTTTTCGGCTAAATGCATAAGTTAAGCTTTCAATAACTGCATAATAAGGAAACCTTGTGGAATGTAATTACCTCACTAATTGCAGCCCCATAGTTAATGTATTTCATGGCCATAAACTCGGGTATAAAATCCACAGTTGCTGATAAATAAAGCAACTGAGAAGCGGCCTGCATAAACACCCTAAAAGGATCAAAAGGTAAAATGGGTCACCGGAAATGTACTTTTAAACCTTTCTAAATCCTTCTTTATAAAAGTTAACCCAAATTGATTCATCTGATCCCTTCCCTTAATTCCTATTAAAGATCAGGATGTTTATGTTTGATTTGGTAGTCGATATGGGATATGTGTTTACGTGTGACCACTATTATGTGAAATAAATCTAAAGCGACCGATTTAACCATTAGTATTGCATCAGCCTCACAAAATGTTACCCATTTTGACCCACCCGTTGTGATCTGCCCAAATCCGATTAGCTCATCACATAAAAAGATCAATACAGCGCAATACTAAATCATCTACTCGATTCCTATATAAAACTAACACAAATAATCAGTTATGCTTGTAAAATGCTATAATGATAGAATTTATACTCAAACCTCATACTAAACTTTCATGTCTTATTCTAAAATGAATCTGAAGTACCTTTCATATTTATTATAACAGTAAATTCCACCAAGGTTACCTTGGATGCAAGTTTCAAACTGCCAAGCTCCCTGGAAAAATCGAGGAGTTCGTAGTAGTGCATCTGCGAGCACCTAAGATATCCAAAGCATAAACACGATGGCTAAAAGTAGAAGATTTATTCTCATGTTTATATAAATTCTTCCCTTTTGGTCCTGTGGTTTACGGCAGTAAAGGGAGGAAGCAAGGGAGTATTTGTTTGACTTTGGAACTTGAAACGACCAGTGACCCGTGACCTGTTTTGCTCTGGTCCTATACCTACTTTTCCAATAGAATGCACAACAATGTAAATTCCTGGTTCAATTTGTAATTTTAAAATGTATAAAATATATCCCGATAAATATAATAACTTGTTTTGCGACGACGTTACGACCGATTGACCAAAAATTCTTTGGAACTTGACGACCGTGACCGTGATCTACATTTGCTGTTACATTTTCGGTAACGTGCAAGGGTATTATTTCTTCGGTTGGTTGAGCAATGACGAAGTAGAAACTCTTACTTATTTCAAGAAATCTGCAACAAACGAAGTAGAATAATAATGATCGGATGATAGGTACTATGAGATGGAATAAAAGTAACCCACCCGTCACTAACAGGTTTCATGAATTTTATGTCACCGGGATGTGATCCTGTGGTGTCTTCATAAGGGGAAATGGTGTGGAGCCCCTGACGGCTTAATAAATCAGGTTTGGCTTATACTTGGCTTCATCATCAGATGCAAGTGCCATGTTTCATTGTCATCGTATATGATACTCCGTTGAATTCATTAGGAAACTCCATAAGTATATATATTAGACGTATGTGATGGGCTTGACAAAATAATAAAATTATAACTTACCATATCAAAGCTGCAAGAAAGATCAATGAAAAGCTATTCCAACCAATAGAACACTTCAATTTACTCCTACATTCAAGAATTGTTTAATCATGCATAAATTAAAGTCCTCATAACAACAGTATGTTAAATACATAAAATCTTACGTAAAAAACCAAAGAGAATAACATTTAATATTAACGAAAACTATGAATACAAAAAGAGAATATAAAAGTGCATGAAGAATGTGTAAGACAGCCATATTGAAAAATATGATACAAACTCAACATTGCTTCCCTTATAGATTAGGAAAAAATTTGAACTTAATTTATTACCTTTGCTGCAGGTACCAAACTGCTAAGATCATTGGAAAAATCAAGGACTTCGGATATTTTGTCAGCAAGCATCTATGGATATCCAGCAAAAACAAAGACCTTAAGCACTACCAACCACTATAATAGTATAATAGCATAATAGCAAGAGTACTAAACTAAAAAAATGAAGTCATTAGCTCTTATCCCTTGTAGTCTCGTGGTTCAATGCATCACTAATATGATAACCATATGTTCCCAATCTTGTTTTCTACCCACATAGGTATCTCACATTCAGTAGGTATACTCTAATATAAACATAATCACATTCAATAGGTATCTCAGTAACACATTCTTTTGCATGATGCAACCTGACTGTAAGAGGAAAAAAAAAGACATATCATAATCTTATTAAAGTTAACTAATTGAACATTTATAGCACATAGAGAACATCGCTAATACCAATATCATCCAATACAATATTGGTATCGGTATCCATTATCTTATTGCTAGTGTGCTCAATATGTAAAGGTCAGAAAGTCCATAACCATTGAAGTCGACCATCCGGAGCACGTAGCTTATCCACGCTGTAATCATTTAAAGAATCCATTGTTTCATAAGAACATACACATTATTAGATCTTCAAGCTTCAGTTTGAATCCTTACTGCTAATCTCACAAACACAGGCTATAATTACCACATTCTATATACCAAAAACATAAAACACATAAAAGCAATTCATATACAAAATCAAAGCAGAAATCATCAAGGGCGAATTATTTAAAAAAATACAATTTACAATCTTGGTGGATAGATGGGTTGGCATCAAATCATACCTTATATCGACTTATGATGATGATTATGGCTTCTACTCCTTAAAATTGATGGGCTTGGCTTCAAATCACACCCTTGCATGGAATTGTCTCTTATCTCGCTGTGACTTAGGTTTAGGTTTTAATGATAATTATAAACGAATATGAAGATAGAGATCGTGGTATGAAGAGTTTTTTATTGAGAGAGTGATATAATTAGGTTTTGCATCGTTTATTGAATATGCATTCGGTTTATAAATGTTTATCGATTTTCAAAAGTTCTTCCACATGTTTATCGACGGATTTATTTAAACGGAATAACAAAAGTTGGGTTACTCGTGGTTTAGATATTTATTGATATTAATCGACATCTCAAGTTCGATCCTTGCCACTATCATTTTTACAAACTTGAAATCCGATTTTAATGCAAAATTTATGTGATTAGGTGGCATTAAATGTGATGACATGGAATAATGACTTGGCATTATGGGATGCCAAGTGGCATTATGACGTGGCATGCCTCTTATATTTTATATATATATATATATATATATATATATATATATATATATATATATATATATATATATATATATATATATAGTGTGAGGTTATTGTGAGAACCAAAAAAATTGCGAGAACTGCGAGAACCATCCTTAGCCATTGATCAAAATAATCTACGGTTGGAAATAAAATGGCATTATTGTAAATACATTCAAATAAAAATGATATAATTTAATAGTCTGAAGGGCAATAATGGAACTTCACATCATAACCAATCACCAAAATATAGGGCCGGTTACAATTTTATTTTACTATCCCTGCCACAACCAACACTTTACTCTCTCTCCATTTTTCCAGATCTGATCAGCTTTTATTTTTCTTCACAAAATCGTCATAAAAAATCAATTATATATGTTTTGAAATACATGTATCGATTATGATGATGCTACTGGTTCTTGGTGTTTCATTTCGTTTCGGATCTCGCGTATCGGCGCATCGGAGGTTGCAAAACAAAATTGGTTTTTGATGCTCGTAATTTCAAAGGTAATTTACTTTATGTTTTAATTAATCATTGTTATTGTTTTCTTATTTTTGGTCTGTTTGCTTTGATGGTGTTTCGGATATGTGACCGGTTATGTTTCGGATTTGGGTTTTGTTTTACATGTGTTGTTGTAGTTTTGATTGATGATTGTTGATCATTTTTTTGTCTTCGTTCACTTTATCCGACCAATATCCGATTCATAAAAAAGGTTAGTGGTAAGATTGTATGTTAGTTTTATTTTTAATGGGACGAATGAGGTAGATCAACATATTTAATAAAGATCTTCTTCGGTTAGTTGTTTTTTAGAACTCGTGATATAGGGAAATGAATTTGGTTGTTGTGGTAGTCTTGATATGTGTATGAACTTGTTTTGATCTTTCAATGGCTTTTTCTAGTTGTTTATTGATTTTTTCCACTTTGTTGATTTTATTTTTTTTATTTTTTATTAAAGGTTTCTTGTGGTTATCTAAATTTATTGATTTTTATTATTTATGAATTAATTTTTTATTAGTGTAGATGGGGCTTGTAAAAATTTTGTGATATTTATTGTGATGGTGTTAATGGATTTGATTTAGCATTGATAATTTGTTAAGCTAGAAATGTACTAGTATGTACTAGTATTTTCTTTCTTTATTTGCTTTTAGCTATGTCGAAGACCTAACATATATATGCACATATAGACTTCCAGCAACCGCTGAATGCAAGGTTATGATATCACATATAGACTTCTAGTAAATAGGTTTTACTGTATTAAATAAGGTGTGTGCGGCAAAATATTATGGGTACGTTTTTTTTTCAAGGTATAATTTACAATCCTTTGCGTTTTAAATCTTTTTTAAAATGATGAAATGTGGGCTTTTTTCGTCAAGTGGTTTTATGGCTAATACAATATCAATAAAAGGAGCGTGCATATGTGTTATTGAGAGTGCATATGTGTTTTCGTTGTTTCTGGTGAATTTTGATGCCTTCTATGCATATGTGTTTTTACAGTTTATGAGTTTAAATGTATTGAAAGTGCGTATATGTATTTTGTGTTTAATTCAGATTTAAGGGTGCACATGTGTTTTGTGTTTTAAGGCTTTACTAATTTATCAAAATGGTTTTTTGTGAACAAGTCGAAATACAAGCTATGCATATGTGTTTTGTTACATGTTATGATTAAATAATTCGTTTATTAATTGGTTGTTGTTACATGTGCGAGTATGATGAGCGATATTAATAGTGCACATGTGTTTTGTTACATGTTATGATTAAATAATTCGTTTATTAATTGGTTGTTGTTACAGGTGCAAGTATGATGAACGATATTAAGAGTGCACATGTGTTTTGTACATACTATCTCGCAAGAAAATAGTTAAGATAAAGAAGTAAAGGGTAAAGACACATGCGCATGAAGTTGCGAGAAGATCAGTAGACACGGCTATACATTGAAGAAACGTTAATTTATTTTTTAGTTTTAGAATTTTTTATTTGAATTGTAAATGACATGATTTATTATTTTGTAAATAATGTTTTTGTTTTAAAAATGTATTACATGTAAAATATTTATGTTTGTCATTCAATGCACTTGTGTAAATATTTTTGGCCAAAACACATTAGAGGTGTAAGCAAAACACATGTGCACACACGTATGCAAAACACGTATGCAAAAACGGAATATACAATTATCATATAATGTAAAACACATGTGTACACAATGTTTAAAAAATGTGCACTCAATTTAAAAAAAAAAAAAAAAAAAAAAAAAAAAATCCTAGAACTACGGGAGCTAAAAAAACTTTTTTGTAAAAAATCAAATATAAAAAAGTAATTTTACCATTATACCCTTTTGAATTAAATAATAAAAATTAATATAGGAAAAAATCGATTGGTTGATCTTGGTTCTCATGATTCTCATAATTTATTTGGTTCCAAAAATAACCTTCCCTATATATATATATATATATATATAGGGTAAAGTTAAAATAAAAAAGACAAATATTCGTAAAAGAATAAAAAAGATTTTTTTTTTTTAAATTCTTCAAAATTCCAAAAGAATTCCACAAGATCGGGTATGTTGGTGCATAAAACTTTTGTGAAAATATTTTTATAATTTTGAGTTTTGATACGTTTTTAATGCAAAAAACAATTTTGATCTAAAAAATTTTGATGCACAAAATTTTCAACTTGTTTTAGCTAGATGCGCAATGTTATTTTGATTAAAAAGTCAAAAGAAGTTGGGTGCAAAAATAATTTTGATGCACAAAAACGATTTAATGCGCAAACGTATTTTTCATAATTTTTTCGGAAAAAATATCCACTTTTAGAAAAACTTTTCACAACTTTTTCCCGCACCATCATACCCGATCTTGTGGAATTTTTGGGAATTTTTCGAGAACTTTTTGAAAAAAATCTTTTATCTTTTACGGATATTTGTCTTTTATTTGATATTTATCCTATATATATATATATATATATATATATATATATATATATATATATATATATATATATATATATATATATATATATATATATATATATATATATATATATATATATATATATATATATATATATATGTTGTCGGCTCGCCCAATAGGCGAGGCATGACTGTGATTATTCTTTGAGTGTACTTTTCGAATAGTAAGATATATATGTATACGAAGCTATTAGTAGCGTAAGAAGGGTGAAAATAAATGAAATCAAGATTTATAGAACAATTAAAATATACAAATTTTTTAAACAACATAATATATGATTTAAACTCAAATGAGCGTTGTGATTGATAGAACAATTAAAAAATACAAAGTAAATTTAGTCATATTACATGCAATTTACTCGAATAAATATCTACAACTTTATCTTGTGTCGAAGAGGTCTTCAATATTATATCTTCTAACTTCAATCATCCTGCAAAGCAATAGCTATGCGAGATTTTGAATGGCCATGCTGTGGTAGATAAAGTATTCGGTCAAAAAGTGACCAAGTGCATAGATGAAGGATAGAAAGGTTATGAGATAAAGTGGTTTGTTGTCAAGGTTAAAAGCGCAGAGGAAACACATAGACGGTGTGTCATCATCGAAACCTCGGTCACATCATGCGCTCGAAAGTAGGAGCATTGGATGGAGAGATGTTGGTGCGGTGAAGCTTTCAAAATCCCATAATAATAGATGTATGCCATTTGACCTCAAAGACGTGCTTTGCATTATCTGATTTGTCAAAGCATTTGGCAACAACGACATCATCTTCAACCTATGTATGGAAAGTTGTGAATAAAGTTACAAACAAATAAACTAATTCAAGACACATCATCAAGCTCATCAAGCAACGCTTTGGCACTCGACTTTGTTAGATCCAAGATGTCTCATCCCACATTACAATTACAGTCTGCACGGTCGCATCCATCACATCAACTTCAATCCTAAACCTGCTGACACACAAAAGCATGTCGCTAACTGTAAGTATTAAAATTCATACCTGATTTTGTCATGTTTAAGATCATAGTATTACCTTGGTCCAAGGTAGCTCACAGGCTTGTTGCACGTGTCACACCATAGATAATTTGACAAAGTTTTACTGCATCCTGATGCAAGCTTCAAAGTTTCGAGAGCACATGCGCTGATATTATCGCATTTGTAGATGCTATAGCTGGTATAATATTCTTCACCACACCCTATAAACAAATAGAAAATGATCATGGACTTATAACCATGTAAGAAAGACAATAGACACGAAAGCACCGTTAAAAGGTTGATCTATAAGGCATTCAAAACTTTGTATTATTAATATGATGACATCCAAATAATTGAGTATTTAACCATCCGGATCTAATCATGATAGAGAAATATCTCGTTATTGAAAATAAGCGAGTCACATCCACAATAAATAACAATGATTGAATAACTTATATTTTATTTGACATAACACTCGACATACCATACTCAAACCCGGTGAATACGAGAAAATAGTGATTATACTCTAAAAGTTAATTTACTTGTGTCAACGAATATGTGACTCCTTGAATGCCAAATAGTTTCGCTCCCTTGAAGCTTCGCAATTAGAGTTGAACATGAGTGGAGACTAAGACAACATAACTTCAAACCAAAGTAAGAAAACAAAGAGAGCAACGACTAACCTCTAAGTAAACCCACCGATATGTTCAGGTTATCGGGATCGAAGGATTTTCCACTATGCACCGCAATGGTATGTTCAATAATGATTATAGAGCGAGCACATTAGACAAAAAATAAGTTAGCGCTCATGATTACCTCGCACCATTTAATTAGGTGAGCATATTCAATGCAATGAGTGCGGTTCTTGGGGTTTCAGAGTACATAAAGGAAACTTGACTTGTGGAGGAAAAAGCCAAATGTTGCATTCAATGCATGGTGTCGTCCCGGGTAAAATAACTCTAGCATGACCCTTGAAACCTTGGCCCACAACATAGTTGAACGTTAAACTATTAAGAAATAGGGAAGAAAAAATACAACAGTCCTATATGTAAAACACTTAAAAACATGTTAAATACTTTACATATAATGTCGTTTGAGGAATTGTCGAATATGTAAAAACTCAATTCATCTTGTTAAAAAATAAAAAGTAAATCGATCAAGGGATAACTCTAAAGAGTATAAATGGTGTTACATTGTTTTCCTTTTTTAGTGTAACATTCAATAAAGTTTATTCCACAAATGTGCTTTAGAACTTCACGCCCATCTATGTTCGCTAACACCATCAAGAACCGCATTTATAAAGTCAAGGATGAAAAAGGATACAAAAGAAACTATAATGCATAGAATTGATTAAATAAATAAATATGCATCCGGTTTAAGATCTATTCATCCAAGAAAGAGCATATAGCCAAGTCTTTCCAACATTCAATGGGGTTATAGGAAGATTCAGTTGATTGCAAAAATAACTACATATAAAACATAAGTGATAGGCTAAAGTTAACATTTATCTGGTAAACCTCATGATTAAATAATTTAAATCATGCAAAATATCTCATTCAAATAAAACATAAAAGATATATGACAAATCATACCTTTTCGCAAGGTGTTGCTTCCGAGATTTTGACTTTAGTTTCCTTGAAACTGTGAGATTCATTCTTTGAGCAAACAACAAATAGTCATCATGCGAAAGGCGAAAATTCAAAATTAACAAAGATAGTTATAAGACCAAGTGTGCCATTGGTTAGATCAAATAATAAGTGACTATATTTGCGATGAAAAGCAATTGGATTCACAAAGTCTTTGTTTGAAAATACATGCAAATACTAAATTGTAAGTTGAGACAACATTTGAAAATGTGTGGGCTTTAAGACAATGGTATATATCGAGAGTAGTCAAAAGAGCTTTACGTTTGACAAAAACGCTAAGACATATAACATGGAAGATATAAAAGGTATGGCAAACTGCAATTAGGCAGCATATACATTGTTAAACTTGTTACGGCAGTACTTGATTGCCAAACACAAACCTGATTGCCAGAATCATAGACGCTATCTGGATATGCTTTGCTGTTTGATCTCATAATAATCAAATTATGAGTTCATTAAATGATCTTCAGTATTCACCATTTTCGCTATCTGAGTCTTGGAAGGGGTCTTATAATGTAAAATCGCCTGATGATGTAGAGGAAGAAGTTGAGGCTTTGTAGTTATTGAAATCGGTAGGAGAATGTATTACCAACTCAATAAACTCTCTATTACTTGCACTTTAAGGTTCTAACACCAATTCTAATAGATCATTTTTATCAGAAGTAGTCGGAGAATCTACCATAAATTCAATGTCATCGCTCACGATTTCATGCTCTAGTTCTTCAAATTTATGGTCTGAGTTGCTATCTAAAGATACCACATCAAATCACTGAGATATCATATAAGCGTGGTTTTAAGAGAGTGTCTGATTTTCGAGAGACCATGACGCGTGAACTCCTAAGCAATCGGTGAGACTCTTTTCGTTATTTAAATATGAGATGAATATTTATGGATAAATAAACTTATTAGTGCGTAAAGGATATGCATACACAGACTTCCGAGTCGAGCAGCGAGACTATAGATGCTTTAGTGCTTCGTGACATGTCCGGCCTCAATCTACAAAACATAAAACATGCACCATGAAAGAGAGTCGGGTTGACCAAAACACCCTTTTACAATTAAAAATGAGAATTTCCAACCTGTTCGATCCTCTACGTCCAAGATGACCCGCCATTTGAAGCGATTCGTTGGTGCTTAAGAAAGTATGACCAACTTCACTCCTTTTTGCGAGGAGATGAAATCACGATCGTCCGTGCGGGCATGTTGATTCAATGCCGGTGAAAATATCTACCGAACAAATCTCCATGACTAAAATAAAAGGAAAATAAACTCTTTTTTGTCCATAAACAGATATAATGTGTCTGACTTGACACTTAGTTTAAAGAATCATTGACCAACAATCCAACTACCCAATAACCTTGAACCATGAATCACAATCAAAATGGCCAATATCTTATACAGAGTAACATTTTAAACAGGTAAAAAGGTACATGTAAAACAAAGGTGACTGAAATCGTGGTGTAAAGATCAAACAAATGATTATTTAGGGACAACCTTTGAGAGGGAAAGCAAGAGAAAGTATCACATCATTTATGATACCGTGGTCCTGCATCTCTAGGGTAAGCTGTCACGCATCTCACATAAGCTGGAAGGCAAATAAGTTGTAAAATACGGTGAGACGTTACTTGCCCAAGCACTTCATTTGTTTCAACAACATTAATCAAAATAGAGAAAAGAGAAAAATCGACTCCGTTGGGAGTATATAGCTTCGCTAGAAGAATTGCGGACAATACCCTAACTTAAATGGACACAAAGAATAATGCCTACATTCTTATGATGTTGTATTGATTAATATTGATAACAAAGTATATTCTAACATACCTGGTGTATATATTATGTTATATATAAATTTGGTTACTGGAAATACATTGTTTAAGAAATAAAGCCGACATTTATATAACCAAGGAATCAACATTTATATATTACGAAACTAAAGTAAGACCTTAGTGCAAGCATCATTTGGTTTAAGTTGGTTTTGCTTCCTAACCACAAAACTGGGGTGAAACAATTCCTTGATTTACATGAGTTACCTTGGCTACTGGTAACAGTTATCACAAGCTAGTTACTAATAATTATGTGATTATATTCTAACATACAGGTGTAATCTACATTCTTTGAGTCGAAGAACTCAAACCGAAGCACCCACTACTACGGATCACCCTTCTATCGATGTTTCCGCAATGATTCTGAAGACACATTAAAAATAACTCCACCAGATTCATGTTCTTAGCTCGGTGGAAATTACTTCACCGAAGTATTCCACTTCAACTTGAAACTTGTAACTTTCTTGAGCATCTATCTCGTGGCCTCCAACTATATTTCGTGTGTCATACCGGACTTCATACTCATTATTACATGACTTCAAATGAGCCTAGAATGATATTAGGCGGTGCACTTCCCTCTATTGCTTGATGTGGTAATCCATTCGATCCTCTGCACCAGAACATATTATATTAAAACAAAAAGAAAACTAAACTGCCACACTTTGCGTTTTTCAGTTTGATTTTTACCTTGAGAAAAACTTTGATACAATGTCAGCGTAAGGAAGTAGGTAATAGTACTCAACAACAGGAGTAATCACCCAACTTCCCACACTCTTCATTACCACGGGACCTTGTAAGCTTCATAATAATAGGACAACAAAGCCATGTTATAACAATCCATATATCTTAACACTATAATATGGGTACCAAATCCATACCTAAAGACTATTGAACCTATACCCCCCTCAAACTAAACAACCCTTAATACTCAGTTCATATCTCTTGCTTAAATAAGCAACCAAGGCCTTAAGGTTCTACAAAAGAAAATAAATAGCATCTTGAATAGGGACCCAATTATCCTCGTTTATTGATTTTGTGCTTTGCACTATGTAAAAGCGAGTGGCAGTCTTTGCTTGGCTCAAAGAATAAACGACATGGCTTTCCAAGACCGTAAGTTCGCCACTGTCAATACCTGTTTTAGTGTACAATTGTATCCATGTATCAGTAAAGATGTTGACACACATAAGCATGTCGCTAACTGTAAGTATCAAAACTCATACATGTTTTTGTCATGTTTAAGAACATAGTATTACCTTGGTCTAGGTTAGCTCACAGGCTTGTTGCACATGTCACACCATAGCTGCCCATCTTTGCGGGTTACACCCCTCTTGCATTTTCCATCACTGAGCGGTGGTACCCTTCTTTGCAAATCAAGGCTTCATAATCCACACAAATACCGAATTACATACATGAAAGTGAGAGGATTGTTAATAATATGAAAGCCAATGAAGATTATTATAGCTACATATGAGAGAATTCAGGTTATATGAGAGAAGTGCGATGTAAGCATGTAATCGTTGTAAACAATGACTAAAAAAGCGAACAAACGATGTCAGAACGCATTCCGACCATCGATCCATATAAGACCACTGTATTGTCGACATGCTATAGTAAGAAGATATCCTGGGATTCACATAAAGATAAAAACACATCAAGGAAATAATATATTACTTTTGGTTCCGCTTAAGGTAACGGTTGGGGATTTTGGCAGGAGGCCACACATAATAGCCTCAACAGTCTTTCTAGCTATTTTTATTTATTTATTTTGTCCAATGACTTGTTAGAGATAAAACATATTCTGAATTGGCCAGAGTCATAAATGAGTTGAAATTATCTAACACCCTAACTCCACCCTCACTCCTAGAATTATCCTATCTAACATGATTTAATGTTCAAGCTTCTTCTCGTGTAATAAACTTCTTTAGAGCCTTACCAGTCCATGTAGACGAAAGTTGTTAAGTAGTTGTCGGACTTGGTATAGATCAGTTGGTGATGATAATCATGAAAATCATATCTGAAATTTTGAATGAAATATGAGAATTTGTAACAGTTATAGCCAATCCAAGTAAATTTAAATTTACATAGTGCATACTAACCCTCCATATAGAGGCGAGAAAGTTTGATGGGATCCATGGACAATGAGAACCACAATGTGCCTCGACTATCTCTCGGATCTCTCACTACCATCCACGGCTAAAGAGTTATTAGTGAGGCACTGATAGCATGGTTTGAAAATTCTAGCAAACCCAATGAATAAAATATCGGTTGTATGAGCATATTCTAAGTTAATCCCAAAGGTATTGGATACATGTAGAACAATACATATGTATCAATAAAATAAACATAACATCGAATGGTAAATCGTACATGAGTTATAAGTTGTTGCCTTTGATATCCTAACTGAAAGAAAATAGGAAAAATAGTCATATGCAAACATTATATGAATAACAAATATCAAAACAGGTGTTGACAAAAAAAAAGCAAATCAAAACAGGCATGTCAAGTGTTCATGGTTACAAACCTGTGATGAAGAAACACACAAACCATAGCTTAAAAAAAATTCCAAATCAACTACAGAATTAAAAGTCACGATCATTAGAGAAGATGATTCAGGAAAAGATGAAATTAGGGTTTAGATACATTATCAAAGCTCCAAGAACAGCAAAACCTACACAAAAACACATTAAATATCGTTAAAACCCTAGTGATGGAGTTTTCTTCTTGGACAGAGTTTTGATGATTAGGGTTTTTCTTTGTGAAAAAAAGAATATACGTATGTTCTTTTAATAATGGTTTTGGATTATAATTTTTTAGATAAATACATGCCTTTTCAAAGTAATAAAAATTTGTAGAGATTTATAAATTTGGTTTTCCAAGTTATAATCAAAAAAATGTCTTGGTCTAGTGGTAATCATGTTTGTTTGTAAACTAATGTACCTGTGTTCGAATCCTTGCAAGACTCCTTTTATAAACAATTTTCAAAATTAAAAAAAAAAAATACATCAATATTAAAACGAAATTTAATAAAAATTCAAAATTACAAAAAAAATAATAAAATTCAAATTTAATAATTATTTGCTTAGTTGGACCAATAAGTGGCATGAAAAATGATTATTTTATTAAATTGCTTAGGTGGACATATAATGCTTAGTGGCATGAAAAATGATTAGGTTGACATTGAGTGGCATTGAAGTGGCATTGAGGGTGACATGAGGTGGCGTTAATGTCTAAACGCCTCGTTATATATAATATATATATATATATATATATATATATATATATATATATATATATATATATATATATATATATATATATATATATATATATATATATATGAAAGTCTTTATAATGAAAAGTTTATGAAGGATTGTGGTATGACATGTGTCACATCCCGCCACATCACCACCCCTAAACCCACCCCCACTTTCGTGAAAAAATTTCCGCCAAAATTATTTTTTATGGGCAAATTTTTTCCGCCGAAGATTATTATTGCATCACAATAATAATTGTGATGCAAGAACTTTGGTGCATATGTCGCTAGTACACTTGAAATTCTTCCGGATCTCGTGCTACTTATATAGTTACCGCATCACAATCATAATTGTGATGCAAGAACTTTGCATCTATCCGCTAGTACACTTGAAACTGCCGCAAGTTTGAAGGAATCTACCGCTTGTGATGCAAGAACTTTATAACAATGGATATAAAACAAATTTGGCGGGAAAAAATTGCCCCAAAAAATTTCTTTTAGCGGAATTTTTTCCGTGTGGGTGGGTGGGTGGGTGGTGACACGTGTCATATGACGTGGCATGATGATGTGGCAAAGTGACACATGTCACCTCCACATTACTTCCTACCCTCCTCATTATAAGTTAAACTTTCATCAGATCCCTACCTTTTATATATATATACACACATATATTTATATACATTCCTCTCATTTTTTCCTTACTATACATAGTTTTGATAAAATTTTGTTGCGTTAATAATCTACATATGTTTTCTTAGTTGATAAAATTTTATATGTAACTATAAAGAACTTAATTATTTAATAATTAAGATTATATTAATTTGAGTTAGTATAAGAAAATACTAGTTTTATAAAATGTGAAAAGAAAGCTGAAAGAAAAAACCTTAAATGTGATTTTAAAATTTTGTTATAGGTTAGAAGTAAACTATTAGTTATTTGACTTGAGGATATATTAGTAATATCACTTTACTCATTCTTTATTAAAGAAAAACATTTTTTTTTCTTTATATGTATTAGAGATTTATTCTTTATTGAATCATTAGAACTCCTCGGCAAAATAAATATTTTAGCATTTTATATCTTTTTATCGAAAAATTTCACTCGAGCTATCTTTAGTAAACTGGAAAATAAACATCAGACTTTATGGACAACCTCATGATTTTTAATAGCAGGTTGAAATGATTTTATTTTTTAGACAGTTTTTGGTAAACAGACAAGTAAACTTTGGACTTATTTTTTGGAGCATTGAGATAAGTTTAACATTATGCTTAAAAATAAAAATGTCTTTACCAAAAGTTTTTATGTTTAAATAAATTAAGACAAAAAACATTTTATATTATGGAATGAAAGGATTTCAAAACTTGATCAATACTTGTAACTTCAAAAATTGTAACCGTCGTACTAATGATCAAATAAGTAATTTAATCAGAAATAAATGTTTAACCACCATACTAATACTTCTAACACATAAACCTGAAAAAAGTTACTAATATACATAAAAATCCAATTACGAAATCTTAATATAAAGAAAAACTCATAGTTTACGAAAGAATACAAACAAAGCTACAACATCTATTAATACTATTAAACAAGGGTTTTTGTATATGTCATCTTTGACTAGGTGTGATTATCCTATTGGTTATCTAAATAAAATATTATAAAAGATTATGTCATATATATAAAACAGATTTATTTAACTTAAATGCATTTTAGCCCATTTAAAAAATGTTACAGCCGCTTTTTTCAATATTTTGCCTCGCAACATTACATTGTAGCTGATTGGTGAATCGGGGGAGGTGCTTGAAGCGAGTGGGCTTTTATTCGGCCTATATGCATCTCCAAAATTTTGAATTTCAAATTCTTCGATGCTTCAATTTCTCTGCACTTTCATCTTCGATGCTTCAATTCTTCGATGAAGCATGTAATGACTTTATAGCGTTTACACATCGTTAACCTAATTAGTCTAGAATATTTAAGTTATCTGCTAAATTGAAATAATGGGATCATTAAGCTTTGAATTGATTGGCTAATTTACTGTGAAATTTAACATGCTTTAGATTGATCGTTCTGTGAAAGTAGACACACTATAATTCCACATTTTAAGCCTTTTTTTTATTGTTGCCGAAGCATGAAGCATGTAATGACTTTATAGCGTTTACACATCGTTAACCTAATTAGTCTAGAATATTTAAGTTATCTGCTAAATTGAAATAATGGGATCATTAAGCTTTGAATTGATTGGCTAATTATTGTGAAATTTAACATGCTTTAGATTGATCGGTTACGTGAAAGTAGACACACTATAATTCCACATTTTAAGCCTTTTTATTGTTGTCAAGCATGAAGCATGTAATAACTTTATAGCGTTTACACATCGTTAACCTAATTAGTCTAGAATATTTAAGTTATCTGCTAAATTGAAATAATGGGATCATTAAGCTTTGAATTGATTGGCTAATTTAATCGTGAAATTTAACATGCTTTAGATTGATCGCTCGTGAAAGTAGACACACTATAATTCCACATTTTAAGCCTTTTTTTATTGTTGTCAAGCATGAAGCATGTAATGACTTTATAGCGCTCACACATCGTTATACTCTTTCTAAAAGGTTAGTCCATCCTTTTAATTGGATAATTTAAAAGAGAGGTTTAGTACAATAGAAAATATTCTTCTTATTTAATCTTTATGGTTGCATATAGGATTTTATATTTCTGTAACCATGATCA
The DNA here is from genome assembly GCA_022545495.1 of Chrysanthemum lavandulifolium. NCBI lineage: Eukaryota > Viridiplantae > Streptophyta > Magnoliopsida > Asterales > Asteraceae > Chrysanthemum > Chrysanthemum lavandulifolium. Next base: position 211,056,804 of record CM040245.1, read on the forward strand.
TCCACAATCTCCGCTCTTCATGACTAACAAAACCACAACTTTTCATTTCTTAAGGCCGCTGTGATATTTTTCTTTTAAGCTTAAAGAATTATAGCTTTGGCTATCGATTTTTATCCATTTGTTTTATAAACATTCACCACTTGCTTGCACAATATTGGTAATAATGTAGGTCATACAACGTGTTTTGCTAGAAGATGCCAAACTAACCAAAGGCCAATGACTTATCCGTTGGTAAGTGATAGATAATGTTACACCCTCACGCTCCAAATACTATTGTTTGCCTTTCTATCTTAATTTTTCCAAAATAATTCTCTTATTTTATAAACATATAGTTAAAAGCAGGTTTGGTTTGAGCTTTATTTCAAAATTTTGTGTGATAAATTGACCCATTTTGAAATGGATGGGTTATGCAGTCGGATTTCAAGTTAAAGGGTAACTATTTGATTTTCATTAACATGTCGGCATCGTGTAGGAGCAGAACTTTATTGTCGAGGGGCAAAATATGATAATTTTAGAAACTACACAAAAATTGGTCCGTTTGGGGGAATTACAAAAATAATGAAAATTTTCAAAATTTACACTACAACGCACGGGGTCATATGACCCCCGGACCCTTCTCTCCGCCTAATCTGGCTGGCATAAAGTTTTTACATTTTTCAATGTGTCAGATTGTTTTGGTTGTGCTGTCAACAATTTTGATATGTTTCCTTAATTTTTTTCATCTAAAGATTGAGGAATCATGTTACGATTTGTAAAAAATTCTCTTCTTGATATGTTGTTAGTTGAGGTGGAAAGATGAGTGCCTATTGACAGATTTGCTAAGGAATCAAAAGAGTTTCAAGTAAAGTTATATATAACTGAGATCAATATAGACCCACCACCCAAAGTCAGAAACCGACCACAGCTTATGATGGTTATGATGACGATGACCAAATTTTAAATTAGTATCGCTATACAATTATTTTAAATCGTAAGTGGTCATGTGTTTCTTTCTCTCGATCATGCAATAGTAGAGTGACTATCTGGTTATCAGAACACCCCAAAATCACATTGTGATGCGGAAGACTATTTGGGGTATTACTTAGAGGATCATAGTCATAAGTTATAGAAAACGACTCTAAAGAGGCGTTTTTAATAAAAGGCTGTTACCATTTCATAAAACTCAGTGTTTTGGAAACACAAAAGGGAATACCACATGTTTTGAAGCTACATAAAAGATAGTTTAAATGTTTACGAAATGATAACTTTAATTGAAAACAACACCACTTCACGCATCCCATGACGTCCACTCCGTGCCTTCATGAAATCCTAATTAGTACCTGAGATGACATGCTTAAAAGGGTCAACAAAAAGTTGAGTGATATTCATAGGTTTAAATAAATGGTTGAACACAAGTAAAAGATGATAATTGCTACGAATACAATCACCATGGAAAATGAGATTATTATTATGCACTAAGCTCATGACACCAAACTAAGCGCATACACCTAATTACCGTGTAAGTAATAATATCGCCTCGATGGAATTGCCAATTCCATAGTTAACCAATATAGTGCGCCCGGTTATTTCCGATAACCGAGTCGGGTCGTTAATTCCCATAGTACTATCCACAATATTCGCGTTCACCGCAAGTGATTAATGGTTCATGATGTGCGGACTTATGGCGTGCAACTTAGGCTATAATAATAATGATCGTGCAAGCATACGCTTTAAGAAAAGACTTGTGTTCTAGTTTATAGCATGCATCTCCCTCGCGGGTTTGAAAGAAATAAGTAAAGGCGAGGCTATGAACTCACCTTAGCAAAGTAGTATCCGAGTAGTGAAAGAGTCAAGTAAAAGATGCACCAAGTACCGTCACGCGACCTATAATTTGTATATCAATACTTTAATTAATACATTTGTATTTCGAATTGATAATGTTTATATACACCAAAAGTTTAAGTTATTTATGTTGTGTGTCGTTTATTATTGAACATGGGGAACCTTGGCTCATGGAAGTGCTTAGGTATACACAAAAGTATTGAAATGGTCGAGGCTTGGGTTCGTCGTAACCGGAAGATGATGTACGGAAGATATCGCAAACAAATAGTAAACGTATTTAGGTTATAAAGACGTCGTTTAAAATATGTATTTAAGGAAAGTAATAGTTTTATTATAATGGTAAAAATAAAATAAATTTCCGTTTTATATGTTATAATTGTCTTTTAGAAAAAATGGGTATGACTCATTTATATGTCTAAAATATATTTGGTGACTAAGTGTAGGAAATTATTATTGTTTTAAAATAAAATTGCTTAGTATAAATTATGAGTTAATGGTACTTCGTTAGTCGTTTATATCATATGCTTGTAAAATGAGATATCGTGAAATAATATTGAAAGTAATTATGTCAAACCGGTAGGCGAGCGAGTTGTGAACGAGGCGCGGGAAGGATCGAATGGACAAGTAATCGTAGTACGTTTAAAATGACGATTTCGTTATACTTAGTGTTATGCAATTTACTTGTTTGCCTCACTTTGTAAAACCTTATGTTTCAAATGAAAATTTGTGTACATAACTGTTTTTCGGAAATGAATGAACATTAAATGGGCTTCGGCCTAGTAGCTAGAAGTCAAGCAGGGCCCAAATCTTTGGGCGTGGTTGAGGCCCAGCTGCCAAACCAGACGTACCAATATGTGAAGAAAAGAGTAGTACACTTCTAAAAGAAATAAACATGACATATGAAGAAAAGGCATTTACCAAGCACATTCGAATGGGTAAACAAAAAGAAAGGCGGCAAGAGGTCACAAAGGTTCTTTTGGGTAAGCATTTGTCACGTCGAGGATCTTCAAAGTGTAGTCCAGGTCGCTCAAGTCATACCCATAAGATTGGCATTACTCGAGTAGAGTTTGAAACTTACAAAAGCAACAAATATGTCACAAAGTTCGACATGTATAGAAAATATGAGACCCAAACTTTAACGACTATACAATGTACCCGGTTAACTAGATGAGTAAACTTTAGAGGCGCTTTTGTGACGACAATAACAAGTGGGAGCTACTATCACTCCAACAACAAAACTCAAACACAACTTAAATATTCACCAAGGATTTTAACCCATCATCTAATTAGTTATTACTACCATCTTTATGTTTCAAATACAACTCGATGACAACTATAAGCGAGAATCCAAAAGATACCAAATGAGCAAATAAACACCCTCGATGTGAGGTCTTAACCACAGCCGTAACAAGACACGAGCAAGTCATGGAGATAAGCAAGATGGTAAGTCGAGTACACCAACAATTAAACGAGGGAAAGCAAGTCGATTAAGGCTTCTAGTGAGCTAACGAATTAAGTCAAAAGATAAGCCAATACTTCTTACCACACAACGACTATAACGACTACACTAGCATAACAAGCTCTTGACATAAACATTTAACAAGTTTTAAACTTTGCTTTCAATTTCTTGTTTTGTTTTCGTACGCATCACAGTAACAAAAAGAACTAACCATCAATTTATTTATGATTTGACTTTATCCTTGTTAACTCAATATCATGACTAAACTAATATCAAGATTACAACAAGAATAAAACTAGAAAAGGGAAACATGAACCTTGCCAAGCCAACGAAGACCGCTCAGGATTCACACAACTTCCACTCCAAACCCAATTCGAGCACCCAAAGCTTGATACGAACCCTTCTTTTTTGTGATGAAAGTAAGTGAGAAGTGTGAAACCCAGTCCTTCGTGGCCTTTAAATAGTGTAGATGGGAAATCCTCTCTGGACCATTCGAAGGTGGGGATAGCTTTAGAGTCCTTTTTAGGAAATCTCACAAGGGCTTCACGTGGTTCCTCTGTTTTCATCTTCAGCCGTGGTCCAAAGAGGACAAGGGTCCTTTGTTGTTGTCGATTTCTTCATGGGTTAAGCCAAGAATGGATCAAGTTTTGGTTATGTTGACTTTGTAAGGTGAGGAAAAGAAGTTTGGAGGGATAACTAATTTTGGAGATGGTGGAGCGTGTGCAGAGGATTAAGAGAAGGGACGAAATTGGTGATGAAGGATGGCAGAGGTGGGGCGTTGGTTTCAGAGGAAAACAGAAGCAGGAGAAGATGATAAAAAGGAGGGGAGGGCGTGGGTATGTGTGGGGATAGGGTTGATTTATTTGTTTATTTATTTTACTTTGTAATTAGTATATATTTTGTAACAAGAGTATTAGTAGTTGTTAGTTTGTGTATTATTTTGATATTAGATGTATTTTATACTCCGTTGCTAACCCGTAAACGTATAACTTTAAACGGAGAAGTTATATTAATTATATTTTTGGACACGTTTTAATTAAACTGGTATGATTGTATGACTTTCGACCTTATTAATTGTGATTTATTTTTCCCGCTTTTATTAAATTGGTACGCTGCAAGGACTCGAAGACAAGAAAATCTTTCTTGTGAGACCGATTGAGGAATCAAGAATATTAAGCAAAATTACATAAGACTACTCGACAGCATAAATTTTATGCAAGAAACGAAATGTACATGCTAAAATGTTTAACTTAGATCAAATCAATTTTGATAAGCATGCCTAGTTCATAAACATGAAGATTTAAAATAGCGAAAATTTTCAGGTGGCTACAGTTACATGTGTTGATTTGCGGGACTATGTGGTTCAGGTTCAAGAAACTCAAAGTTAGGAGCTTTTTTGTTGTGACTCTACTCTTCTCTTGACACTAAAGTTTCAATATATTTTTTATGCCTACTGTGAAAATCATATTCAATAAACTTGAAATACTATTAATACTTCTAATTTCTTATAATATGTGATAAGATGTCACATGACATGGCAATTCTTCCTTATTATCTCACGGCTGTTGCACATTGTATACATACCACATACCGTTATTTTTACGAGAAACTCATTTTGATTGTCATGTATTGTTGTAAGGCTTATCTTACACAGACATTGTATTGGATCAAAGAAATGCTTGCTGTAAACTTGGTTCCTTTCTTAGTTCAGGAGTACATGTGGGAAACATTTGAGGTTTTGAGTTATATTTTGAATACTTGGAAACAATTAGTTGTCGGTGTTATTCTCTAGGTTCAGGATATGACATGACACTTTGTATATATACGTATCACATACCTTTGACTATTAATAAATTGTAGTATGTGTAAAGAATTTTTTTAGCAAAGGGCAAAATATAATGAGAATCCAATCTATGTGTAAGAGCACTCCATCCTTAACCGGTAACGCTCATATCGGCATTTTAACGCGTTAGCGGCGTTAATCGCTGGAAGAGATAATGTTTAACGCCGCTGGTCCCAAGCCGTTACCACCATAACGGCGCTATCATGTTGAAAAAAATCAAAAATTTTCATTTCAAGTCCTCTAACGGCTACTAGCCGTTAACTTTAAAAAAATTCAAAACCACCCTAACGCCTAGTTTTTATTAAAAAATAAAAATAAAAACCTTTTTACCACTATAAATACACAATTAAACACCATTTTTTCCACACTTCAACTACTAAATCCTCTCAATACTCTCAATCTTTCAACTTCCTAACTGAAAAAAACAATGCCTGGAGGCAACGACGATACTTTCTACAATCTTCTCGTTGGTGGTGGAATCCTCAAACCCGGTTCATCATCTAACCCAATGCGGGTTCATCTTCAAACCCCAACCCACTAGGCACTTCAAGCCAAGAAATGTGGCAACAACATCAAACATTATTGTTTTGGCAACAACAAAACCAACAAAGCACCTTAAACTCCAACTTTCAAAACCTAATTCACACAACAAATACAACAATCACAAATCAAACACAAGATGTTGTCAGACACCCACATCACCTCCAAAAAGGAAAAGGCCGATTGTTTAAAATCAAAAAATCCAAAGACCCCGAGCCCGAACCAATTGATTCTCACGAGAGGTTGTCATATCGCGCTGAATTCAAAGCAGAGAAGCGCTACTTGCAAGGTGTTACATAGTCGTTTTGAGGGTCCAAAAGTTGGAAAGTGCCAACCTAGAGATACGCTTTGGTATCGGGTCGAAATGAGTTCAATAGACTCAACTTTCAACCGCGCACAAGGACATGATGTCAAGCAAATGGACAACGTTGAACAGATATGCACAAAGTTCAACTCTTGTTACATACGTGCGCAACGGGATCAACGAAGCGGTGAAAGTGAGCGGATGTGATGAAACGGGCAAAGCAATGGTATCGTGAGGAAAACAGGGAGCACTGTTGGTCTTGATGACGCTGGGATGTTTTCGTCATTATAAGAAATGGGAGACGCCGAACCGGTTGATTTAACCTGAAGTCCCAAGCCAAACAAACGAGGCTTTGTTTGGTAATGATGAACAACCACGCCCATGGGAAAGAAACGTATACCAAGAAAGCAAGATCCGAGACTACAACAAGTAATCGGGGAACAAGCACCTGAGGAACGAGCTCACACTTATTTCACCGAAACTATGGCAAACGAGTATCGCTTGAAACGAGAAGTCTCCGGCGGCAGATCGGGCCGCAGCAGAAAAGATCTCATAATAACAAGGTCGAAGAGATAAAGTTTTGATGACGCCATCTTGAAGGCAAGATCCAATGGTCGTGGGCAAAGGATCAATGACGAAAAAGATCGATCATCAAAAATATAACTTGAAACCTCGTCAAGAGATCGTATTCGTTATATTTATTATTATTATTATTATTTTTTTTTTTTTTTTTTTTTTTTTTTTTTTTTTTTTTAATTGCGGTTTTTTTTTTTTATTTCGTTGTATTTTTTTTAATTTTTTTTAATCTCGATTGTAATATGTTTTAGTTTTAATGAAATGTTTGTTTTAGTTTAATAAACGAAGTGTTTGTTTTAGTTTAGGGTTGAAATTGAAAATATGAAATATTATGGTGTATGGTGTTATTGGGATGTTATGGTTATGGTGTTTTTTGGGAATGTGAATGGTAAATGTTAAAACGCGATGGCGTTGGCGCTGGACATGTTATTGTTGTTATGAATTCGGAGTGCTTGAAAGAGTTGCACAAAGTAGTTGTGCACATATATTACCTCGGCCTTTTTTTTTTTTTTTTTTTTTTTCAATTATTTATAAAAGAAAGGTTAAATAAGATATATTTAAGCAACCCGTGTGTTACACGGATGTTAAACTAGTTATCACAAGATAAAGATTCGGGTCTTAGTATAAAAGGAAAAGAAGTCTTAAAACTTTAAGACAAAAATTTTATTAAGAAAAAGAATAGAAAATTAATGTAAAATTTAATAATTTAAGTCTTATTTAAACCATGTAGTAATTCCTCCAATAATGATATATTTTAATAGAATTGTTTATTAAAAAAAACCCATTAAACTTATAATCACCAATTTCATGCTAAAATTTGAAAACACTATTAATAATTTAGACGTTATACTTTTGAAAAACATATATCTACTACGCTATAAAAGCATGCTAAATAAGGAATGTTTAAAATGAAAATATTACTCGCCATAAAAATAACACGAGACCGCCATCGCATTACGCGAAGATCAAGTATATTGTTTTCATTATTCTTAAAGATGATGATAATGGTGAAGGAGACACGTTTTGTTTGGCTTTAATGACATAAGTGATGCAGGCTTATTTGTGATGTTAAATGGTTGGTGTAAACTTAAAAAAAATATATGAAATCAAGTGAAAATTAAATAAAAGTACATAAACGGCATTTTACTAACAGATTATATCGTTTCATGGCTTAAATGGCCATTTTACTTTTTTGAGGGATGTAAAGTGTTAGAATGTTGCTCAACAAAGGATGGTGATAGTCAAAAGTTTTTGGCATGAATGATTAGTGCGAAAATGGACAAACCAAAGTGATGATTTTGTAGTTTACTCCAGATAAAATGAGGTTTTTGAGGAAGGAACTTGTATAGCTAATCAATCATACTTGTTTTGTACCAAAAAACCCATACTTGCTCCACACCTTATACGCATGTGATGCGACGGACCTCCCAAAACTTTCGAAATTTTACTTATAATCGCTAGCGAATACAACTACGCCTTTCCAAATTAATCGATATAAAGACTACTCTTCAAGAATTTATCCAAGTTTGATATTGTTGTTTAAAATAGTTTGAGTATGAATTTAACACGTACTGTGTTTTTGTGTGCATGTGGAGATTTTGATCATTTTCATCTCGTAATAGCATAGTGTGGATGCTAGTTTTATATTGTGACACTTTATGACACAGTGTACATAATTCATTTCGTGAATCTTACGACTTCATGCAGTGTATATAATGAACACAAATGGGGGGGGCACTAAAGTGGAACTTGGTGGTTTGAGTAGTGTCTTAAACCCATAGCTGAGTTGTGCGTTTGACTTGGGAACCCGCTATGTAATCGAAAGCCGGTTTTGAGAAAAAAAAATTGTTGAATCACTGATTAAACCATGAACCAGTAGCTCGGTCGGGTTTACTAAAAACCGGTTGTTAAAACATTGAGCTCGAGGGTTCACAAATAAATAAACAAACAAAAACAAAAATTTCAAAATAGTCATTTTCAAACAACTAGTAAGTTTTTATCGAAAACTAAGAATCACAAAACCTTTTAAATTACTAAATATCTAGTCATTTTAAGGGTGAACACGTAAAAATGAGTAAACCGATTGAACCATAGTAATTTGGCCGGTTTTGGTCGGTTTAACCTTCGTTGTTTGGCTGGTTGGTTTGAGAATGAGCAATTCATTTTTATAAGTATTGATTTTAGATTAATGATTAATTTCATATATCACCATTAACATAAATTTATATATACCCAAAGTCAAAGATTGAACGCATAACGATAAATGCTTTTTTTATCGTCGTTTGCCAGATATAAATTTTCAATAAAAGGAAGGAGATATGAAATCGCTCATGTAAATAACCACTAACCCTTTTATTATTATTTATTTTATAAGTAATTGTGACTCATGTTGCTTGGTCCTTGGTTTATGCAATAAAAACATTTCAAAATCTGTAAACTGGATTAACCGAACCGACTCTAACAGTTTGGCTGGTTGGCTTGCCCACTAGGCCCCTAGTCATTTTGGTTTGGCAAATCACATTTATTGCTAACCTTCATAAATACGCACAATGGTTGTTTCCATGAAATTCAACCCATCATGTATGATTTTATCGGTGTTCTAAAAAAGCGGCGCGGGCTTCCGGCGCCACCGAAATGGATCAAGGCGCTGGAGGTTTAGGTGTCTTGTGAAAGGCGTGGGATAAGCGAAGGCGTGAAAAGACGCCTTTTGATAAGCATGGTAGCCATTTTGTAAGATTTAGAGTTTTACGAATTTTCATTGAATTTCTAGATTTAGTTTATTTCTTCTTGTGATCGAATTTCAAACTTAATTCTCTTGGCCTCAGTGTTTGAGCACGTGTATTTGAGATTTGGCCTTAGATTTGAAATTTCTTAAAAATAATATAAAATTATAAATACATAAATCTATAAAATATATTTTTTTGCCTTAAGACGCTTTAAGAACACCAAGAACACATGAGCTCGAAGCTTGAGGCGTGATTGCGCCACGCCACGCCACGCCTTTTAGAACATTGATTTTATGAATGAACTTTTACCATTTTCAAAACTTACATTCACAATTCAATCTCAATCGAGACGAAATTAAGACCAAATATGAAGATACATAAAGTTTTGGAACCGTAATATAAAACATATTTTGATGGACCAGGGTAGGGTGTCGTGGTTCGGTTGGGTGGTTTTGGCTGAAACCAAACCGAACCACAATGTTCGGTTTTTAGAACCCAAAACCGAAACCGCTCGGTTTTTATGGTTCGGTTTTCGGTTTTAGTTCGGTTTTCGGTTTCTAACCGTTAATATTTGGGTATACCAAATTATACCAACAAACTTGTTTTACGTATAAAATTAGTTTTCTTCTTTACTTTTTTCAATCTAAGCATAATAATGTTTATTGCACAATTCTACAATTACAAACATATAAACGGACATACACATACAAGTGAACATACATGTAATCATTATCGAATACTCATTGATTTATTCACACAAAATACGCATACACGACAAACACACATATAAATATAAACATTAAGATAAATATATTATAAATCCACTCACAAAATAAATATGAATTTATAAATTTGATTTATTTAGTTATTTAATCATATTATATTAATTAGATATGAGATATTATTATATAATAAACCAGGTTCGTTTTGGTTCGGTTTTGCGGTTTGGTTTTGACGAAACCGAAATCGAACCGCATTTTTCGGTTTATGAAAAGTAAAACCGAACCATCGGTTTTAGTTTTGGTCGGTTTTTTCGGTTTCGGTTCGGTTTCGATTTTTTCGGTTCATTTGCTTGCTCACCCCAGTGACCACGTACATTTTAGATATATTTAAAAATGGTTAATTACTTAAAAAGCGATCAAACTCGACAATTTTACCGTCAGATGTAAATATGTTTATTTTTTCTAATGTGACACTAAACATTCGAATTTCGTACATTGTGTGTACCCGGTGACGACCGTTAGTAAATAACTTAGCATCGTTAGTCCTTTATACTAACGCCGTTAGTAACAACTTAAACTCCGCTTTCTCGTGTCAACTTGGCATCGTTAGTCCCATATACCAACGACCATTAGTAAATAACTTAAAATTGCGTTTCTTTGCTTTGGCACGTTTCGATCTTATTTTTACGTTTTGTCTTTTTTTACGTTTTGACATTTTTACGCCGTCTCTTTTTACATTTCACCTATCTTTTACGCTTCATTTGTTTTTCACGTTTGATTCGTTTTACGTTTCGTCCGTTTTTACGCCGAAAACATAAAAAACAGATGAAAACATAAAGCAAACAGACGATAACGTAAAAAGGGCGAAACGTAAAAAGAACAAAAACATATAATAAGAATAGACGACGCGTTAAAAAACGAGGAAATGTAAAAAGACAAACGTAAAATAATGTATCTAAACGTAAAAGAATGACGAAAAGGTAAAAGACGGTCAAATACGTAAAAAACATACGAAACGTAAAACGATTGAAAACGAAAACGGTGGTTAACGTTAAAAGATGTGGAAAACTTAAAAGAGGTCGAAACGTAAAAAGCGGATGAAAACGTAAATAATTAGACGAAAACGTAAAAAACGATAGAAAAACGTAAAAAAAGGACGAAAACGTAAAAAAATCGAAAACGTACAAAACTTAAGAAATGAAATTTTAAGTTATTTACTAATGGCCGTTAGTATATAAGATTAACGAGACCAAGTTGACGCGAGAAACGGAATTTTAAGTTATTTACTAACTACGGCAAGATAAAGGACTAACGATCTTGAGTTATGTGATTAACTACCATCGAAGACACACAACGATTTAAATTGAATGTTTAGTGTCACATTAGAAAAAATAAACATGATATTGTGACGATAAAAAATGTCGAATTTGATACCTTTTAAGTAATTAATCATTTATAAAATTGGTATTTTTTTCAAATTAATACTATATAAAATAAATAAATAAATAAAAGATCCACGTTCCAAGAACCACATTTCGTACACATATCTACGGAGACGAGATCATCCATTACAAACAAGAAAACACATGCCAACAAGTATAGTTTGATTCCATAAATGTCAAATCACTAAAAAGAAATGTGAACAAAGGATGTCACTAGAAACCAAAAATATTAAATTAGCACCAACAAATTCTCTTAGAAAACAACAAATAATCACAATCAAAAGAAATTTCCTAGTAGCAACCAAAAAAATCACAACTGAAATGGAAAATTGTCACAAAAAATGCAACACCGCAAGTAATGAATTAAGAAAAAGTAATAAGCAAAACTTTGTAGTACATACAAAGGTTGAACAAAAAAGTAAATAGCAAAAGAAGATAAAAATGCACATCAAAGAAGAAAAGATAAGTAAAAGAAAGAATTATAAATAACTATTTATGTAACACAATCAAGTGTGTTTGTTATGTGAGTTTGGATAAAAGATTAGCAATTAGTGTGTGCAAAATGTGTGTGTGAAATTAGAGAGAGTTGATGAAAATGGTTTTTTATTCAATTCATGTGGTACGCTTAAATGTGACTTGCAACAAGTAAAGCATGTTTGGACATATACTTGTCAAAAGACAAATTTACCCTCTCATTTAACGAGCTAAATAATTTTGGACCAACAGCGAGCGAAAACCAAAACGTTAAGAAAGTTTTTCGAGAATTTTTATTAATATTAATATGTTCTTTCAATTTATATATAGACGCAAAGTTCAAATGAAAGAATAAAATACGTCGTTAGCTCTTTTGTATCAGAAAGTTTATTTTTTACAAACTACGTTTACAGATGTAAGTGTCATAATATTGCTATGAGAATTAAACGTGAAATTTACATCTAGGACCACCGATGTATAATGTACTGAAAGAAACAACTCACCGATGTATAATGTACTGAAAGAAAAAGTTGTTTCATGAAAAGAAAAGATAGATTTACATTATTAAAACTTTTTTTTTAGCAAACATTATTACAACTTCAACAACACAATTGTCTAATATGTCGACACCATTTAAAAAGTAGATGGTCTTCATCACAAAAATATTTCATATACACAAAAACCATTGTCAAAATAGTACCATACTCTCGTAAGGGTCCCCACTTAACCCACCTCACCCACCACATAAGTCACTTTGAGGAATGCCTTCATGTTCTTTCCTCTAACCGGGTGGGATCCTTCCTATTATTGCTTCGAGTTGGTTGATTTTAACCATCAATTTAAATCGATAGTTAAGATTAAAAGATTATTCTTTAATTTTAATCATCGATTAAATCCAATTTTAAAATCAACCAACTCAACTTCAGTTGACGAAATAACTTGAGAGGATTCAAGTCCCCTCTAACCTATCATCTATCACACTGGATGTCATTATCTTCTTGAATATCCCAAGTAGTGCTTTGAATATTAGTAATTTAATAGTTAAAAAGTAATTCAAAAAGTCGTTTCAAGAAAGGTTGATCACATTATTAGACTTTAGACCGTAGTAAGGTAGTATTTGTTTTTCCCATAGGCTCTTAACCTTTTAACCTAAAACCGCCTGATCACGGTTAGACATTTTGGTCGCTCGATCGCTTGCTTTTTTCCGTTCAAACGCCAGCATGAGACAATAAGATCTTAATGCCAACTTGAGAGGGTGTGTCGAATACTCTTGTTCATCTCTCACGACAAAAAAAAAATTAGTACGAGCAAAGAAACGCGCGGTTCAAATATGAGTTTTTTTTCCGTTTAGACGCTTCGATTCAAACATTTACGCCCGGATATGCGGTTCGATTTGATTCGTGGTCTCTTAAAAACAAACACCACCTAAGTAGTAATAAGGTCACAAAAAAAACAACAATTTTGTAATATCAGTTTCAACTTTTTTTTTTTTTTTTTTAATCGAACACAGATCAAATACTCATATGTAAAAAGAACCACAATCACAACAAAAAACATATCTCACAAAAATAAATAGATAAAAAACTCTCACACACAAACACGTGTAATTGTTTCGATCGTCTGATATAATGAATTTTTCAAAATTAAAGTGAGGGACGCATTTGTTTTGTGCGAAGTAAAGGAGTGACGAGTTCAAAAAGAGGAGACCTGCCGAATGATTCGATCTTGGTACGGCTAGTCTTAAAATTCAACATAGACAACACATTTGGTTGACATCAAAAAGTCTAAAACTTTGAATCACAATTTTCTAATAATATCAAACACAGTTTAAAAAGTAGAAGGTCTTTATCACAAAAACATTTTCATATACACGGAAAAACATTCTCAAAAAAAAAAGAAATCCTACGTACTAAATTAGGTAAGGGTCCCACTCAACACATCTCACCCGCCACATAAAGTCAAGTTGATGAATGTCGACTCTTGTTCTTGTTCTTTCCTTTAGCCTTTTCACTTGACGTCATTTTATCTCCTATATTCTCTCAACTTTATAAAAAAACCATACAAAAAATGGGTAACAATCAAGAAAATGATAGACTAATCTATGGTTATGAGGATGATGATTATTATGATGATAAGATTTGTGGGTGTGTTTGTTTGGGTAGATTTTGTAGGAAATTAAAGGGTTTATGGAATGGAATGATTGGGGTTTTGGTTAAAGGTTGGCAAATGGGTCGAAATGATCCTCGAAAAGCTGTCTTTTCGGCGAAAATGGGGTTGGCTTTGGCTTTGATTTCTTTGTTGATTTTTTGGAAAGAGCCTTTGCCTGATATTAGTGAACATTATGTTTGGGCTATACTTACTGTTGTCGTTGTCTTTGAATTCAGTATAGGTAACTGTTGTTTCACTTATTCTTGGTAATTTTTTTGATACCCTTCACTAAATTCCATGTTTCTTCATCTTATTTGGGTTAAAAATTGAATCTTTATGTTAATCTAGTGATATATTGGTGAGAATTTGATAACCTTTTTCTAGAATTGTGTTTCTTGGTTGGTGTTAATTTATCCTGTTTTTCTGATATGTTTCGGGTTGCAATTTGACGCAGCTGATGTGAATTGGATACTCTTTTTTTAGTTTCATGTTTCTTGGTTGTGATTTGCGTGTTTTAAGTTTATTTTGTTTGGAATTATAATGGTTGCAAAGAGGTGTTTCGATCCTTGGATATATGTTTTGAAAGTGCATTTAATAGTACCAAATAAAATATGTTGAAGGGTTAGTGGTTGGATATTTTATGTCTTAAATGTTGATGTTGTTGAGTATTTGTATGTTTCTGATGGTTAAAGATATACTATAAAAATACTTAACTAACAAGGAAACATCAGTACTTATACTTTCCCTTTTGAGTTTTGATAATCAGTTTTGTTGCAACTAGTTTCAACCTAAATCTACCCCGTGAGGCCGTGATAATAAACATAAGCAAGTTACTCAAAGATAGATATTTTTTTTACCAGTTATTACCTATTTGAATGCCTAGGGATGGAGTACAAATGTTTGATATAGTTTCATATCTTTGTCAATTATAGGGATCGATATCAATTTTGAAGTCAACAATTGCACTCTTGAGATCCATATCGAGATTCAGTTTGTATTTATTATCATGAGAGTGGGGTTTGAGGGTTAGGGTGAGGTGGGGTAGAAGATTAATGGCTTGTTATACCCTATCATTGCGTCTCAAGCTAACTAACAGGACCACAATAATTTTTATATCGGAATGTTTCTTGTTAACCATATGATAATGAGTTTTATGTTTCCCCGTTTTCTTTATTGTGTTTTTTTTTTACCATCTCGTAATATGGAAAATGCTTTTCTTACGTCAATCTGAAGTCACAATAATCAATAATGTTTGAGAGGACATGATTATAATTTTATAAAAGAAGTGGATATAGTTGCTGTAAGAAAATTTATTGCTGAGATAAAAGTTAAATTGTTACTTGGTTATCTGATTCTCACTGTGATTCTTCATGGAGCAATAATCTTTTGATTTGTTATTTTGTTATTTTGTTATTTAGGAGCAACCTTTAGCAAAGGATTTAACCGTGCGTTAGGGACTTTGTCGGCTGGTGGACTTGCTTTAGCCATGGCAGAGTTAGCTCACATGTGCGAACGAGCTGGTGTTGTCTTGGATGAAGTTGTTATTGTCGTCAGCATATTTACAATAGGTAACTACCATATTTTTTTCCCAATAGCTGTATAATAAAGGTGACAAAATGCTAAGACTGGGTAATTATCGGGTCAGGTTGGGTTAGCCTGAAACAGTTTTTGCTGGAAAATCTTAATGTATGTCTAAATAGTTAGTGTGTCAAATCCGATAGTATTTCAGTAAGTATCTAATGAATAAACTGGTTTAGGAGATTTTATGCATTAAAGATACTCTTTGGCGACTTTCTCCTTGCTTGATCCATTGAACCTGTTTCCTTTGAAGCTTGACTTATTAAAGATCAATATACCCTGAATCAACCCGTGTCTAAATGAACGGGTCTACATCAGCGCCTCTACGTTATGGTACTGGATTTGGCATCTTAAGATGATATTCACCAATATTTCTTAAAATGTAAATGCACATGTTTTGCAGGATCAATTGCGACGTTTGCAAAACTTTACCCCACACTGAAGGCCTATGAATATGGGTTCAGAGTGTTCACATTGACGTATGTTTATATAATGGCTTCCGGGTATCGCACAGATGACTTTCTAGAAACAGCTGTCAGTCGTTTTTTGCTAATTGCACTAGGTGCTGCTGTGAGTCTGCTTGTGAATGTCGGCATCTATCCCATCTGGGCTGGTGAAGATTTGCATAATTTGGTGGTTAGAAATTTCTTTGGTGTTGCTAACTCCCTTGAAGGTATTTAGTAATTAGTATTTACTATCTCTTAAATTTTGATTCAAGACAATCTCTTGTAAGGTCAAACATATGAAGTTTCAAAAATGAAGTTCGTTTGGATTAAACACGGTTATTTAGTTTTCAAGCCTTTAAATAAAGTATGCTGTATAGCTAAATACAAAGAATCCATATGGATGCTGAAGTTCAAAAGTAGTTCTTATGACTTCAGGGGTCAAAAAATATCCTTCTTCTGTTGTTAAAATTTTGTTAAGTTTTCTGTTATGGCCTCTTTGCAGGTTGCATTAATCAGTATCTGAACTGTGTTGAATATAAAAGGATTCCTTGAAAATCCTTACTTACCAAGCTTATGAAGATAAGCTTTATAGTGGCTACCGAGCAGCTGTCGAATCCACCAGTCAAGAGGATACTTTGGTATCTTGCACTTTGCCTTGTTATCTCCAAAATTTTATATAGTAGCGATTACTATAGTATCACCTCAGATATCCCAATTTTGTGTTTTCATAAGATTGATGCTATTATATGTTATATTTAACGAGACCCAGAAAATCACTTTGATTTGAAATTTGGAAAAGTAGTTTGTTTGATTTCAAAAGCTATATATTCATTCAGTGTTTGTTATGTTCAGTTGGGCTTTGCCATCTGGGAGCCACCCATGGTTCAGACAAGATGTCCAAGTATCCTTGGAGAAACTTTGTGAAAGTTAGTGGTGCGCTACACATTGCTCGCTTATGGTCATGGCATTGCATGGGTGCATACTATCCGAAATACAGGTAACTGTACTTCCATTTTCACCACCCATTCAGTTATTCACGCAATGTTGGGTCAAGTATCCTAAATTTCATAATTTTAAAATTTTGATCATTGTTAGACTGTAAGGGTCTGTAATCTCATTTCGTGTATTAATATAATATAAAAAATATTTAAAAAAAATGCTAGTGAGTCACCGTCCTATCTTTAACCCAGTTTTAGACACCTATGCCGCTTAGTGTCCTCTTGGACTCGTCATCTTGTGGAGTTGTTATATCTATCATGAATCCTCTAGTTTAATCTTCTTTAACTGATTGATTCTATAGGTGGCAACTTCGGGCCCATTTTTTTAAGAATTGGTCGATTTGGTTTGTGTTTTAATTCAAACTAGTCAAGTAAGAAAATAGCTCAAAGATGAATGGTCAAAAGGGTTGTTCAAGTTTATTTTAATGCATGTAAGCTCTTAAATTGTTTGTATTCAAAATTTCAAACATTTGGATCTTTCTTGCAACACTTTTGTTTGTGTAATTATAATGAATGCATTAGTTACTTTTAATTTCTTTTAGAGTGGATAAATGTGTTTGTGGGTCAACTCAACCCAACTTGACCTATTTCAGTCCGACCCGCTTTTCTACTTGCTGCATTTCTCTCAGCGTCCACCAAACTAAATGCATGACAGCCATAGAGACACATTATTGACGATGTTTTCTGTACATATGCAGGCTCCTGCAGAGAGGAGACGAGTTTTCCAAGATGAACTTCAGAGGGTAGGCACAGCTGGTGCTAAAGTGCTACGTGAACTTGGTAACAAAGTTAAGAAAATGGAGAAACTAGGGTCAATAAATATACTTGATGAAGTTATTAAAGCTGCGAAGACTTACAAAAAGATTGACCAAAAGTCATACCTACTTGTGGATTCAAACAGTTGGGAAATCGGAAACCACCAATGGAGTTTCATGATCCCCAAGACTTCTTACAAATCGAAGATCCACAAATATATCACGGTACCACTCGTATAGTGCAGCAGAGCTCGATCTTGGAACATCAAAGATTGAAAGTACAAATCGACCGTGGAGGGTACAAATGGTCAACACAGGTCATTGACTCGCCAGTTCTCGTATAAACCTGAGAGAATGGTGATTCAAGATGAAGGGACACGTATAAGAGTGCAAGTGTACTTTCACTGGTGACATTTACGTCTCTTCTGATTGAATTTGTTGCGAGGCTTGGAAATTTGGTTATCGCTTTTGAAGAATTGAGTGAGAAAGCCAAGTTTAAGGCTCCATCCGAGGGAAAGATGGAAGAGGAGATATATGGGATGTGGACAAGGTTATGGAGGTTTGTAAAGCCTAGAACTAATAGAAATGACCACTTATTAGCTTAGACAACTAAGTTTCATATACTAGTATATACTTTTTGGTTTCTTTATCCATGTGCTGTAATAATTTAGAGTTGCAATTCTGAACTGGATTTGTTTTTCAGCCATGTAAAAAAGGGTTTGACCTTTAATAGTAGTTAAAAATAAATGGGGATCTTTTCTTGCTTTATATCTTTAATAGGTCTTTAATACCATTTTTCATGTGTCTTCTATACAATAACCAAAAACATGTTTGAGGCAGCAATTAAGAAAAAAAATCTGGAACTTATTAACAAATAGCTACACAACAAATATAGATACAACAATAACGATACCCAATTTCGTCTAAGCACAACAACAATACCCAATTTCGTCTAAACGAGATATGAGGACTAACAAACATAGATAATGTTTATATTAAGCTGTAAAGCCGAAAGAAATAAACCAATAAACCATGGCTGTATGTGGTTTGAAAATTAAATAAGAGAAAAGAGCATTTTCAAAGGTATATTATGAAAATGGACTTTTAATGTATATTACATGTCTGGATCCGTTCAAAGTCACAATGAATTTCAAAGTATAAAAAGTAATCTACACGTCGAATGAGATCTAATCAACTACCTTATTCTTTTTTAATTAAATTTGGTCAAAGGGGTAGAGTATTTTACCCATTTTCTCTTTTTTCACCTCAAATTTTAAACGCACATATCTCTTAAACCACAAACTTCTAGAAAAAACAGATTTCACCATAATTTCTAAAATTCTATCCTCTTTAATTTGGTATAAATTTTGTTAAAATTTTGAAACTTTTTACATATCAAATAGGTGCCAGTTTTCTTATTTTTGAAGATTTTGGCCTATTTTTACACTCATAAATGTTGATTCGTGAAAAACCTAAAACACGAAAGTTATAGATTTTGGTTCACTCTTTACGGGTTTTGAATCACCAACCATCGTCATATGAGAAGATATCATCGTTAAAGATGACGTTTACTTATATTTGTTGCAAAGGTGTTTGATGAACGTCTAGCTTAGATTTTAGCGTTTAAATTCGTCAAATGCTCTAATTTTTGTACAACGCATTATTAATCATTCTATTAATTTAAGAATCAAACATCGATGTTTTTAATCGTTTTTTAATAAAGAAATATATGTTTTGTTCATCAGTTAGTCTTTGTTCATCAGTTAGTATTATTCATCAATCAGTCTTTGTTAATCAATAATCTTGTTCAAGACTGATGAGGTGATGAACGACTAACTGATGAACACTTATGAACAATATATAGATTGGTGTTGTCTTGTTCATTAGTTAATGTTGTTCATCGCTCATTCAGCATCACGAATGGGCGATGGAACAACATTAATCTACATGTTGTCATAAGTGTTCATCAGTCTTGTTGATGAACTGATGAACAAGACAACACCAATCTATATATTGTTCATCGCTTTATCGATATTGTTGAACTGATGAACAACATTATCTGATGAACAAGACAACACCAATCTATATATTGTTCATAAGTGTTCATCAGTTAGTCTTTGTTCATCAGTTAATATTGTTCATCACCTCATCAGTCTTGAACAAGATTATTGATGAACAAAGACTGGTTGATAAACAATACTAACTGATGAACAAAGACTAACTGATGAACAAAACATATATTTCTTTATTAAAAAAAGGATTAAAAACATCGCTTTTTGATTCTTAAATTAATAAAATGATTAATAATGCGTTGTGGTACAAAATTAGAGCATTTGACGAATTTAAATGCTAAAAATCTAAGCTAGACATTTCATCAAACACTTTATGTGCAACAAATATGACTAAACGTCATCTTTAACGTGTGATATCTCTTCATAGCATATCGGATGTGAGTGATTCAAATTCTGGTAAAGAGTGAACCAAAACAACTTTCATATTTTAAGTTTTTACGATTCGCATTATGAGGGTAAAATTGGGTCGAATATGTACAAAAAATCAAGAAAATTAACACCATTTGATATGTAAAAAGTTTCAAAATTTTTGTTAGTGCAAATATTACGATATTTAATCTATATAGTCTCGTTTGTTTTGTTGATGACAAACATATAACTTGTAATACATAACGTAAAATATATAAGTTACTTGTAATTATAATTTGTCTCAACATACTTTCAACACCTCTCGACGACTCAAGTCCTTGTATGCTACAACACAGGTTCGTACATGTTTGTTATGTTGCATTATGATCAAACCCCTAACAAACCATTAAACATGTTTAGTTAAATAGTTTATAAAACACTTAAGTAATTTTGGTTACTTACATTTTATAAAATACATAAAAATAAGTAAATGTGTTGGGTAAAACCCATGGCCCATGACCCAAGACCCATAACCCAATGTCTAGATACATTGTACCTTGGTGGGCACTCAAGTCCATGATCCATAACCCATAACCCATGGGTAAAGAGGAGCGTCCCACGGATCCCTCTAATTGCCCACGGATCCCTTTGAATTACAAGGGCGGATCCTCTGAAGGATCCTTGACGTAAACATAGTTTGATCTTTTGCCTATAAATAGAAGCCACTTCTCACCATATTTTCACACCTTCACACATAGTTTCTCCACCATTTCTAGCATATTTAGATCATTAGAAAACATGTAAACCACCTCATCTCATATGATCATAATGCTTCTAACTTTCATTTGTTGTAAGCATACTCCCGAAGTGATCCTCCAAAGCAAGCCTAGAGATCTTGCATCCTTACCTACTGAAGTGATCACCCATCACAAGCATACAAGCACATGAAGATCTTCTACAAGCTTGGGAAACTTGTCATCTTCATTCATAGAAGACTAACTACATCATGCTTTGTGTTCTTGATGTTTAGTTTAGGATTTCATATCCATTAGACACATTGTCTTGGATATTTTCTAGTATCATATTCTTGTATCTATAACTAGATTAGATGGTTTATGTGTTCGTGCCATAAAATACAAGGTTTGTTATGTTGGGCCACAAAACATAACGAGTGTCATAGATGTGTCGTGTTGGTCGGGTAATGGTTCTTCCTTTGTAATGGAACCCGGTATCTAGCCTTGTACCGGATAAAGTGTAGGCGACGTTGTGATAAGTTTGGTTCTACCTCGTGGAAGGACTCGGTATCTAGCCTTGTACCGGATAAAGTATAGGTGACGTTATGATAGGTTTGGTTCTACCTCGTGGAAGGACTCGGTATCTAGCCTTGTATCGGATAAAGTGTAGGCGACGTTGTGATAGGTTTGGTTCTACCTCGTGGAAGAACTCGGTGTTTAGCTTAGTACCAGAAAAGTGTAAGCGACGTTGTGTAAGGTTTTCTCCGCCAAGAATGGAGTTTGTTGATCTAGTGAAGTAACTCTCGAGTTGGATACTCGGGAGTGGAGTAGAAGCGAAGAGGAGATTCGTGACCGAACCACTATAAATGCTCGTGTTGGTTTGTCTATCCTTTTACTTATCGCTTTACTTTTATTCTTGCTTTATATTGTTGTTTGTCTATGTGGTTGATGTTTATGTGTGCATGGGCGGAGGCACTTGTAGTCCAGGGGTAGCGGTCGCTACCCCTGAACTTTTATCCGGTAGTGGAATTTTTTTTTTACGTTTTTCGTACTATATTTCGTGTTTCGCTACCCCCAAACAAATTTTCGCTACCCCTAAATAAATTTGACAAGACCCATATCATTCTTTAAAAAGCGCAAAAAACTCTAAGGCCCAATCCCACTAAATGTTTAAAAATAACTCTAAGGCCCAATCCCACTAAATGTCCAAAAGTTAATATTGTCATAGTTATGTCAATTTTAAATCTTGAAAATACTATTTATCTTTGATTTAATATTTAATTTACTAAATTACCCTTCTTACCTAATCATAATAATTGACTCTTCATTCTTTCATTCTAAGATTTCATTTTCGTCTAACCTGTTCATCTTCTAGTCCCACGGTCCCACCATTTTCTCAACCGATCTTGGTAACAAATTGTAAGTTTCTTTTAGTTGTTTGATAATATATTCTTCTAGTCCCACCATTTTGATTTGATTGCTTTATTCATTTCATACGAATACATTGTCTATTCAAGATATTCATGTTTCTTTTAGTTTATTTCATTCTAACATATCAACTGATATTGTTGTGGTTGTTGTATGTTTCTTTTAGTTGTTTGATAATATATTCTTGATGATTTCAAACTTTCAAGTCTATTTAATAATTTATTAATTTGCATTCTAAGTATTAGGGACTTAGGGTTAATTTTGGTTGTGATTTCAGATTAGTGGTTAGATTAGGAATTAAGGGTTGATTTTTGAAAGTCTAGACAAGCTAGTAAGTTACTGATTAGATTGTGGTTCAATTTTGTACAGGGACTTGATTTTTGAAAGTTAAAACATGAAAAAACAAGTGCATATTGGCAATTTCTTTAAAAGAAAATTTCAAGAGGATGATGTTGGTTCTAATAATGTTGATGATATTGGTTCAACTCCTTCGGGTTCAATTCCTTCGGGTTCGATTCCAAATGGATTTGATTTGAATGATCTACCTTGGACCCTTTGATAGACCATTAATTGCTAGTTATCATCCTAATCAAGTGGATGATATAAGAAGACACTATCTTGTTAAAAAAGCTTTTCAACCACGAAATCATAAATTTCCAACCAAAATGTATGGTCTCTCAAAACATCTTCAAAAAAAGAGACAAGACTTGTTGGAATCGAGTAGGTTGATTCAAGGAACAAAACTAGCATTGAATGATTTAAGATAAAATGGGTTTGATGACATGTTGAAAAAAGTGACTTCTTTTTGTGAAAAAAATGGTATTACGGTGTTGGATATGATGGGAAGTTATGGTAACCCAAGGAGCCGGAAGAATGTCATTACTAATCGACATCATTTTGAGGTTGAGGTTTTTAATACGGTTTTGGATATGCAAATTCAAGAATTTGGGAACCGGTTCAATGAGGTACCAACTACATTGATAGAAAATATGTCGGGTTTAAATCCTTGTAATGGGTTTTCTAAGTTTGATATATCTAAGATAGTAGCCTTTTGTGAGATGTATCCGGTTGATTTTAATATGAACGATAGGGGGTGTATTTTGGGTGAGCTTAAAGTCTTTTATCACTCGGTAAAGGAAGATGATAGATTTTTGAATTTGGATGGGATTTGTCACCTAGCTCGGGTAATGGTGGATACGGGAAAAAATCTCTCATTTCCTTTATTTTATCGGATTTTGAAGCTTGCATTGGTTTTACCAGTTTCAACCGCAACTGTTGAAAGATGCTTTTCTAAAATGAAGCTTATTAAAACGGATTTGCGGAATCGAATGGGGGATGAATATTTGAACAATGCTATGGTATGTGTTGTTGAAGGAGAGACATTTGACGAAGTAACGAATGAGGATATAATGGTTCGTTTTCAAGCTATGAAAGACCGAAAAGGAGATTTTTGAGATCTATTAGGTATTTGTTTTACTTATTTTATTATTGTGTTTTTTTAATTATTTAAATGTACGGTTAAAAAAATATTATGGTTAACTTTTTTTTTCCCGCTACCCCTGAAGTTTACTCCTGGCTCCGCCACTGTATGTGTGTGATGCATACTTGGTCTTTCATATAGTCATAAACGATATTTAACACTTTACATATTATGACACGCTTGATCAAGAAAAACAAACCGGACTAATAACGGTGAAACTTGATTTATAATGAACCATTAATCTTGCGGAATCTTATGTGATATTAAAGGGTTGGGCTTACATGGCGTAATGCGTTAAATGCATCCTCGCGTCGAGATTAGAAAATGCGATGGTTTATACTATATTTGATACAAAAGTTTTAAGTTTGAAACGGAAACATATTCACCCCCCCTACGTTTTCACAATTGGTATCAGAGCAGGTTGGCTCTAGTTTTTAAAAACAAATGGTTTTCAAAACGTGTAAGGTCCTTGCCTCAAATTTTTGGTGAAGTCAAACATAATATGAAAAGTGTTTTGTTGTTTTTTTTTATCTTTGAAGTTTTGTTGTTAGATATCTTGTTAATCAAGCTTGAATAAAGATTAAAATGGGTAATATAACTTCACTAAAAAGTCTACAAAGGTTAAACCTTTTTGTCGGGTCAAAACATGTATTTTTGTAAATTTGTGTCAGTTCCGCGGATCCCTTTGCTATTAAAGGGTGGATCCCTTTTGGAAGGGATCCCCGGATCCGTGTGAAGAAGACATTTTTGTCTAAATTTCAAAAATCATAACTAATTAACCTTAGTAAGTCCGTAGAAGTCGTGTCACCTATCGTTTGAAAGGTATTTGAGTCTACTTTCATTTAAAAATGATTTCATAAACTGATTCAAAACAAAAATTTACAGAATCATTGATTTATAATAGAAAGTCATTTTCGGTCATAACTTTACACAAACTTTTGATCTAATCGAGACGGATGTTTTCGTCTTTGAACAATGATGTGTCTTCTTTTGAAATTAAGGTTTTGATCATATTTATAAATATAAAAGAAACTAATCAAGCTTGGTATACATGTTTATATTTAACACAAAGCGATGAAAAGAACTTTCGTATGCTATGCTAAATGATTAATTGTCTTACCTTGCATTACTTGATTATTTGCTTATCTCAAATAGTTTTTGTGCTTGTTTATTTGAATAACATATGTTGTTTCCTCACCTTGCTATTCATTCTCTTGTTTGTCGATTTAGTAATATTTTATTAATCAATGTGTTATTTGAAGGAGTGTTTGGGATAACATCTAGGTGTGTCGAAAATTTTAGTTTAAATACTTAGATAAGTCATATAAGTTGAAAAATGTTTAAAACATGTAATATATTAAATGACTTCTAGTTGAGTTTGTCATGTGTGCAACATAAATGTTTTATGTGCTTATATGATTTCTTGATTTCATATTTTCTTGTGTCGTTTTCTAAAAACAACAAGAATGTACATCGGATCATAACCTACACTTGTGTTGATGATGTACTCTCTTTTCCTTTTCATGATCGCTTCAAGCTTCATAAAGGATTGACAACTTGATTATTTCATCGATATACTCAAGTATATTATTTTGCAACTAAATATAATTGTTCATATCAGAAAATCCTAACTCGAAGCTTTCCAACAACGTATGTTGAACTAACTCATCCAACCATTTTGTTCACCATATGGACAACTTTTATTTTTTAAACATGACACCTTCACACCTTAGTTGTTTCAAGCATAATATTAATAAAAACGAAGCAAAGTATCATCATTGTTACTCTTCGATAGGCCATTGTAGGAATATAAATTTTCCTAACTTGAGAATGAATACTAGAGAACTTATTGCACTAGAAACGCATTTTCACCTAACGGTTGAATTGCTTCCTTGATAGAAGTTGGGTATGTGGAATCGCCCGTAAAAATGGCCGTGTTTAGTAATAGTCTCATATTCATTCTCTCACTTGAGAAATTTATACTCCTATGTTTTCCTAAAGTAAGTTTACAATGGAAATACTTTGCATTGTCTTAGGATTACTAATCAAACAAGTTGTAAAATTAATTCTTATTTTAAGTTAATCACAACCACTTGCCTCATCAAGCGATTATCTTGCTTTGATTGAGAAGATCTACATGACTTCATGGATAAGCTCATTGTATGATAATCACCATCCGTAATGACTATACATAGTTCATTGCTTAGTTGACCAAAACAAGCTTCTAAAACAATTCACTTTCTTAAGGACGCATATACATGTGTTTCTTACTCTTCAAATACCAACACATAGGCAAACATCTTTTAGCCAAAACCAACTCACAAACGGTACTTGCTTCAAGCCTTTCTAAATCCAACACTTACTCTTCTAAACACATTCCTTCATCTCCACAAATAACAACTCCACCTTTTGGATCTAAAGATAGTCTAGATTGTCCTAAACTAGCACCTCACAACTCTTTCTAGACACATACCTTGCATGTCATTGTTAGTGTAGATGATTTACTAATCTAGACCGTAAATCTGTTTTTGGCTTCTTGAATATTGCTTGTTAAGTTTGCTAAACCTCTATGTTATTTGTGAGCTTAATCTCACTTGATTGCCTATATGTTATTTCTACATGCTCTCCTTGCTATGCTTAACTTGTATATAGGTATACTTGTTGAGAAATCATTAGTTTCAAAATTCAAATATAGAGCAAAATTTTGCAACTATTACATTAAGAAAATCATCTCGCACGCGGATCCCTTAGATATAACTAGACGGATCCTCAAGTGAAGGATCCGTGGGATCGGGTGATGTAAGTTCCTTTTAGCCTCCTTGCATCAGTCCAACCTTCCAGACCTTATTGGACTAGTTAAACATGCTACATTAGGATCACTTAAGCTTTCTTTAGGCTCAGTTGATCTTACATTCACTCATAGATGACTTAGGATCACATTCAAAGTATTTTTGATTTATCATTACTTCAAAACTCATCATCTTTCTGCTACAATGTTTACACATTGTTCCTCTCAACTCAAAACACCTAGTTTGATATTTTTTTCAATTTTAGCAAATTGATTTTAGTCATCTTTACCTTAAAATGCTCCAAAAACTATTTTTCATTTCTTATGATTTTTAAGAAATTTTATAAATTTTCCTTTAACCGTCATCTAGTTCCTATAACCATTCACCATCCTCAAAACACTTAGTGTCATCCATGATCACTCATTTGTGTTTCTAAAACTCAATTTTCCCCACAAAAGCCATCATTGACAAATCTCACTCATTAGTCTTGACCACTTAGGTCTCATGCCATGTAAGACACTTAATAGACTGAGTAACTTAGGATAGGTAGGGGCTAGACCTTGATAAAATCCAATCACCTCTTTTTCACCTCATCTGTTAGCCGGATCCCTAATCTAAAGCTAGCCGGATCCCTCTAGTGAGGGAAACGGTGGAACCGGGGAACAGAAGGTACATTATCTCTTGAGATAATCATTTCAAATTTCCTTTTTTTCACTCAAACACTTGCTCAACACTTAGGATTATCAGTTTCTTATATGTTTGTAAATGATTTGCATTTATGTGATTATTTACGTGTTCTTTCTTTTCTTTTCATGATATTATGTGAACAATTTCTTCATTTGTATAAATGGTTTCCTTCTGTACTAACTCATTTGGATTCTTGTAGGTTGACAATGGTCGATTTCATCATCAAGTCAAGTTGTGCTCATTCACATATATTTTTTTATATATTCCTAATCTTGCATCATCCTAACCATCTTACTCCACTTTTGTCACTACTCACAAAGTCATCATGTCTACCACCTCTATTGAGTCATCAACCGAGTCAAAGAGTCACCTTGATACCTTTCATCACCATCCCTTGCTAATCTTGAGTCTCTTTATTACCTAGTAAAACTTGACCTCTCATCACCTCTACCACAACTTCCATACCTCTAAGTCATAATGATGATTTCTATCATTATCACCGTGTCCAAGGTCTAGTTCATGAACTATGTGATGAAGTATGTTTCATGTTCTACCACATCCTACTTGTATCAACCACAACCTCAAACCTCAAGCTACTTGTGTCAACCACATTTTACAAGTGTCTCACTACCACTACAATTCATGGTCTCTCAACTATCCTCCACAAACATCTATGTTGTCAAAAGCCAAGTGAATTTCGTAATGAAATGCGTCTCATCCCCAAATACATTTATTTTCTTACCTTGAACAACCGTACAACCCCTAAACCAACCACGATGATGCAAGTAGTAGGATTATTCTTTTTTTGACACTAATCCTTTCTTTGTAGGTTCATATATATACACGTTGATGTGTATGGGATTCTCGTCTATATATGGATGAAATTTTACACTAATTTTTTTTCTTTGTAGGTTCACTCATATACATGGGTTTGTATATGGCACACTTGTCTTGGACGAGGTTTACTTATTTTTTGTAGGTTCTTCTTGACGCCTCGAGCTAGGGAGCTCAGTCGAGCATCTACAAAGTGAATCATATGATTTACTCGTCCAACAACGAATATATTTTTCACTAATTTTTGTTTTGTAGATTTTCAAACACACTAGAGCACTTGACATCCTCAATAAAGGGAGCTTTCGTCAAAGCAAAAACATTTCAAATTTTGCAATACTTTCGTCTTATCTTCCTAAAATACTTGACGCCCTTAACAAGGGGAGCAACCGTCATGGGGAGCATGCACATTCATTCTTCAAAATTCCTTTAAGTTTCAAACAAAGGGATATTTCTTTCATCATCATATATATATATATATATATATATATATATATATATATATATATATATATATATATATATATATATATATATATATATATATATATATATATATATATATATATAGATTTGGGATCATATGAGATCATCCTTAAAGTTCTAAAAATGAGATCATATCAAGAACAAATGAAAAGATGACATGTGGCAACATCTTTAATACACATAAAAAGAAAATAAAAATTAAATAAAAATTAGTTTTTAGAGTTTAGGGGCATATTAGTAATACAACACAAACATAAAACACACCTAAAACACACACCCACACAGATTCAGGCGTTTCTTTTTATCGGTTCTTTAATATCATTAACAACCACAATCAAATTCAATCGAATGCGATCAATGGAATCAAACATTTACACCACAATGATTTTGATTTTCAGTTATGATACTCAAAGATCACATATATCTTTTAATTTTTATAGAAACCACATCCAATCCAGGTTTCAGTGTGAATTTTTTGTTTTAAGCAAACAAATTTTCCAATTCATCATGGGTGATTCGATAGATATTCAGTTTGTTGATAACTTTGTTGCAGGTAACAAATTTTTTGGTTTTAATTTTCGTAGTTCATCAGTTTGTTGATAAATTTGTTTGTGTACAGGTGAACCAGTCACTCCTCGAGAAGTTAACAATGATCAAGACACGTTTGGCGACTCAAATTTTACACCTCCGTTTGGCGACTCAAATTTTACACCTCCGTTTGGCGACTCAAATATTACACCTCCTCCTCATCAGGTTGGTAGTTTTCAGCCTACTCCTAATGGTACTAAATATTGGGTCCCTAGAGTTGATAAGAAACCTTTTGAAGGTCAAGTGTTTGATAACATTGAGTTAGCTCAAAAGGCGTACAAAGAATACGCAAGGGAAGGTGGGTTTGAGGTTAGAAAGGGTGGTCAAAGGGTCACCAAAGACAACAAGGAAGAACCCAACAATAAGTATTTTTATTGTGTTAGGCAGGGGTTTAAACCCCAACATAAGCCGCAACCAAAAGCGATAAACAACAAACCACCAACCCTTTAGGTGTTAACAAGGTCACAAAGAAGAAGCGTGCATCGTGTCGTTGTGGATGTACCGCACAACTTAGACTTAAGAAAACATGCAGATGGAAAGTATGTTGTGACCAAGTTTTAGAGAAACACAACCATAGCTTGGTATATGAAGGCGATATGAAGTATCTTAGGGCATCCCGTCGTCGACTTTCTAGCGACAAATGATAAACCGACTTTCTAATGCCAACATTGGCCCGTTAGATCTTGGAAAGTGATGAAAGAAGTGTATGGTGGGTTTGAATATATAGGCACAACAGATGTTGATTGCAAGAATTACAGTGTGGTGAATGAATTTATTGGTGATCGTGATGCTCAAATGGTCGTTGACAAGTTGTTGAGTCAGGCGGAATATTTGAAGATTATTGATTGAATACAAACAAGATAAAAAATTAAAGAACTGGTTGAAATTTTTTTGGGCGATGAGCAAGCCAAACGTAATTCCGCTTTTGGTGATGTGGTGTCATTTGATGCCACTTTTCGTTCAAACAGTACCAATCTGTTTCTAATTCATCTAAATTTATTGAATTTTGTTTTTAATATTTGTACTATTACGTATTAAAGCATTGGTTACGTATTTTTGTTATCATTCACTTCTTTCAGCGGTTAGAGACACCCGGATACACACCGTACTTGTTTTTGTTTGTAAGTATGTGGCCGTGTGTATCCGGTTATGTGGGCTTCGTTATATTGATGCTATCATTCACTTCTTTATAGCCGTGTGTCCGGTTATGTGGGCTTCGTTATGTTCTTTGTTTTGATCATTACGGATACACTACTACATACGTTATTGGTTTTCAGATGTGTTTGGGACCACTATTTCATAGCAGCAACCCGGATTTTCATTCATCCTTTGTTATCCCCTATACTCATCTAGTTTCTGTAGCATTTGTTTTTTTTCCCCCACTTTTGCACCACGTTACTGCTTTTCATGGTTGTTTTTCATAGCTATTCCACATCATATCAAGGCTTTTTTAATCGTTCTTGTAATCGCCTATACTAATGTAGTTTGAATTATATCACAACCTCGATCAACAGACGTTGTTTTTTAGGTACAATATGGTCCTTGTACCTTTTACGGGCATTGATAACCACAACGGATCGTCATTTTCTTTGTTGCTTTGTTATCGGCGAACATGCAAAAGATACACATGGTTGTTGAAGAGATTTAAAAAGATATTCATTCAAGTCCCCAAGGTTGTGTCACTGATCAAGATCCGTCGATGAAAATAGCGATAGAAAAGATATTCCCGGATACCCGCCACCGTCTTTGTATGTGGCATATAATGCAGAAACTCACTACAAAGGTACATGGTACTCCTTATATAGTGTTTATTTTCTGATATAGTTAACTACTTCAAAATGACGCATTATCGTAGCATTTTTTCCTGATAAAATTACACATACATTGCCTGTACATTATTTAGAGTAGCGTTTTTTTTCTATTTGCTGATATAGTTAAATACTTCACAATGGCATCCTAGATACCTTGGTACACATGACGTGCTAACTACAGGGGTTTTTTAATCAGTACATTCAAAAATCCATCTCGGGTTGTTGTGTATTTTGGTACATATTACATCACATACATACCACTTCCAATTTGACAATACTTTTTTCTTGCTTCATGATATCTGTTTCTAGGTCGGCCCAACCTTATGCAGCAACACAGACTTTAAAAGGCGTTTGTGTGACATTATATGGACAGACCAGATTGATACCGAGGTATTTGACGAACAATGGACCGATATAATGAAAGATTTTGGACTCAGTGAACACAAATGGCTTTCAGATATGTTTCAAATGCGATTCAAATGGATACCTGCCTATTTCAGGCATGAACTGATGTCTGGCCTTATGCGCACAACATCGAGGTCTGAAAGTGAGAACCACTTTTTTGGCCAGATGACACACCCACATCGAGTTTAATCGAATTCTGAGTCATTTTGATATCGCTATGGATTCCCAAAGATACAAATATGGGAAGCATCGCATGACTCTAACTACAAAACACGATCTCAAAACTCACTTACAAGTTGAAAAGGAAGCCATAAAGCTGTATACACACTATTTTCTATGATGTTCGGGATGAAATATGTGAATCTTTGTTTCATTGTTGTTCACTTAGTGTACACAAGGATGACACATCTTTGACGTATATCGTCCGTGACATTGAAGCGATTACATCTTTAAAGGTGTTCCAGTTGAAGTTAAATCTGAGGTAACTATATTCCTACCTTTGCTTTTACTTGTTTTATTATTATTATTATTATTATTATTATTATTATTATTATTATTATTATTATTATTATTATTATTATTATTATTATTATTATTATTATTATTATTATTATTATTATTTAATTTAATTTCTATTTATTTACCTATCTATTATTATTACTTTTTCTTATAAATTTCCCGCTGTTTACTCATTCTATCATTTCTAACGTAGGTCACATATGTACCAGCTTCCTGTGACATCAAATGCAGCTGTTTAAAGTACGAGTGTTATGGGTTGCTGTGTCGCCATATATTTTATGTCCTTAGGTTGTCCAAGGTGTTTCACTTCCCTAAAAAATACTTGCAGCGAAGATGGTCAAAGAATGCCTTGCCTATCACAATTTCCAGGAGGCCCGTGGATGTTGCAAGCTTGTCAAATCCCGTGGACTGTGTTAATGGTGTTGTTAGGGAAATTTACGGTACCGTTGAAGACTCGGTCTCCCGTTTGGTGACTGACATTAACAAGCTTTCAATTTACAAGGATGACCTTGTTGCATTACTAGAACAGCTTAAAATCGACATCCCAATTGCCCCTGAATTGAACAAGAAGGATTTGTATGCTGTTGCTCTCGGTGTCAAGGAACCTGTGGCCGTTGATATTCGTGCACACGAATGTCGTAACAAAGGCTCTGTGTCATTGAGCGGCATCAAACACGAGGAGATAGCTATGACTCAACCAAACAAGGCTCCACGTCATTGTAGCTATTGTGATACATATGGTTATCACGATTCTAATCGTCCAAAAAGAAGGCGAGATATGGGTCTCTCGACCGATGCCAACCAAGATGAAGAATAGATGGCCTAGCCGTTTTTACTTTTTCTTTACCGTGTACGGAATTTTACTTGCCTTTTTTTTTTTTTTCATTCTTGGAACTCTTGGTTTATTGGGTATGTCGGATTATCATGGTTCCTTGTGAACCATTTTAATTGAAAGCATTTTCTTTATTACACTTGGTCTCGAATGCATACTTTGTCATGTACATTAGCGGGTTGACATGGTTGTTATGATCACCGATTTCTTACACATGATATTGACTACATTTCATCGTGTCTCGGGCTATGTTATGTACCGAACTCACGCTATATGTAGTTGAAACACATAACACACACTACAAATTTTATGTGGTGTGTATCCGTGTGTCCGCTTTTTGAAACCAAGAACCAATGTAGTTGAAACCGGTTAGACTATAGGTGCGTATTTACAAACAAAAACAAGTAACATATGTAGTTAAGCGATGTTGTAGATGTGCCCGATTATTGACCGATGTACGAGAACTCACTATGTACTATGGACCGAACCTCGATGATGTATTATGTATTAATGGGTGTGCGGGACAATATATGTCTTAATTATAATCAACATTTGCTTCTAATATGTCCATCGTAGTGCATCTTTTCTAATGTATGTGTATCTTATCCGCACAATTTCAATCCCATTCGGTCCACAACTATTTTTTTAGCACATGCTCTCATTTCAAACCATTTAAAACCAATCTAAAACATGGTTTCATGTATGTTTGGTACGGCTTATTACTTTTAAACAATTTTAAAACCATTTTGCAACTTTGTTTTCACCTATTTTTGGATGACTTCTTACCTTTCGGTTTTGTTAATATAAGTCTACTTTATCATCACCATTTGAATCCCATTGTAAGTCCACAACTTAGGTTTTGAGCACGTGCTCATTTCTAACCATTTTAATACCATTCGAACCCATTTTGAGCACATGTCCTCATTTCAAACCTCATTTCAAACCATTTTTAACAACCAACTCTCGTACTCAAACCCATTATAGTCGACGTCTAATGTACCAATGACACAATTTTTCACGGACACAACTCACGTAACAAAACTATAAGGTACACAAAAGATTCATCCATCTTTAAAACCATTGAGAAACCATTTAAAGCGCCACGGTGCACACTATTCGAAACCATTAAAAGCATTCGAAACCATTACAAACATTCGAAAACAATTTATCAAAATTACAACGCACACTATTCTTGTTTTATACCATATAAAGGCACAATGCAATACACGAAGCAGAATACATTGCTATCAAAACATATTACTTAAATTAGATACGACCTTCATAAAGGATACACATCAGTTCAATTGTTTTGTGTACACAAAACCACATCGCCTGTGTACACCACCCTTTAGATCGCTAAAATAAAACTAATTGCATCCCATTTCATACGACCAGTCTTTTAACTAACTTAGACCCTTTATTCTAAAACATAAGTTCAAACTTAGACCCTTTATTATAAAACACACTAAAGCATAGTCTTAACGCGCCTCGCGGTTTCAAATGAAGCGGCCTCCAATCTTTCTTTCTCTTGTAAAGGCAGCATTCTGTATGCTTCAGCTTCAGCTTCAACATCCGGTTTCTTCTTGTTTTTGTCCGACAAAAGAATCTTTGCAGCATACTTCTTCCGGAGCTCATCTAACTGATTCTGTTGATCCTTTCCCTCTCTTCTAAATTCACATAGGTCATCATACTCCCCGCCGAATAGGTAGGTCTCCATGTGTCGCATCGCAAAGACCCCACAGTCAACAACGTTGTGCTTTGTCATACATCCCAAGCGTAAGATCTTGCGCTCAGCATTCCTCAAAAACCCCTGTGTTGGATGACTTTCCATTGACAGGAAGTCTTCAAACCTCGCGACCTGTTGTATTGATTAACAAATAAGGTCGTTAGTTTACAAAAATTATCAGTTCTTAATCTACACACATACTTGTTAAAAATTACAATACTTAGTGATATAAACGTACCAGAAAATCAACTAGACCACCGTATCTCTCTGACACATCTTCACTCCCTAACAACATATTATCCAGTATATGTACCTCCTTCCTTTTGAGATGTATACAAACAACGTAAAAATGACCACACTGAAGTATGGGGAGGAACACCTACGCAGAAAGGTATACACAGCTTGTTACAGTAATGTATCATTCTCACATAAATAGTTATTTATGACTAAATATTACCAGATCCACATTTGCCAAACTTTTGTAAATTGTTGTTCGCAAAATGGCCATCATGCCTTGAATGAATTTATCTCCTGCCTCCTTCACATCAAATTTCTTGTCGTTCAAATCCTCTACATCCCATTCGCGCTGTTTTCACAGCAATATATTTAAAAGTAACATCTTAAAACATAAATGCGCGACTGAAATCAAGGTTCCCGTGTATGTACCATTCTACTAAATATCATTAATGTGTACCAATCTACACATGTTTTCGGTAAGACAAATACTTGGGGGGTCTATATTTTATCATTTCTGCATTAAGAAACACATTAACCTCTTTAACTACATGACTTCCTTTTTATGAAGTCTGTTCCTTTGTAATCATATACACGACAACATATTAAGTTTACAATACTGGTTTCGTGTTTGGAAGTCTGTACCTATAAGGTATGTTCCTTTCTACTCATATACACAACTACCTACAATACTGGTTTTCCTATTTCTGTTTGGGACACACAGATACACACCACATACAACTAATAGCCTTGTGGTTTGGTTCTTTACAGTTTGTAATATTGATGTTTTCATCATTGACATATACACGGCTACATAGGATACTGCTTTTTCAGGGCTGTTTGGGACCATTGTCTCATGTCAGCAAAACAAATTATCGCATAGTACATCCTATCCCATATACTTATATAGTTTTTTTTATCACATGTTACATGTCATTGACGTGTAGGCACAGATGTTTTATATAATACGTACCATTAGTGACGTATCACAGAACACCTTGCACATACGCTTCATCGGATCCCGGTAATTCTCAGCATTATTTAGGACCTTTGTGAACACGTCTACCGCCTCACTTGAAATCTTTATCCCAGGGCACAAGCTCTCCAACACGATCCTTGGTGCACATGCATGATCATTCTCGAATAGGATGTCCCTGAAACACAAATAGTAATAAATAAATAAATAAATAATTACTAGGTTATACGTAACAATTTTCACTAATACACCGTTACTTACGTTTCTGAGAAACGACCACTGAACAAACAATCCGTAACTCTTTTCTCGTGGCCCGACAAGCCAACAACCAAAGAACATGCCCTCCTTATCCATGGGGAACATAAGACTTCCGCTGGTCTGGAATAACGTTTAGGCCTAATAATTTTATCCTTTGGGATAATGGTCTGTAATGGTGCTGCCTCAACAATGGTGTACGGAGTAATTGCACTATTAGACACATTACACGACACACCCGATTCTTGTCCACCAACTATCAATTTCTCAGACGTAAAACAATCGAAATGTGGTAGATCTTGAGAATCATAAACCTGTGGTGATTCCAACAGCTTTTCCGATTCAGCAAATGTATTCTCCATGCCTGACACATCTACACTTCTACCCTGTGTTGCAAGCGGTTGTGTTATGTTTAAATCGAATTTTGAAACATTTAGCTGATCACTTCTTAGCCTTTTCTCTTTATTAGACCTCTCTGCAGACACCTATTCACTATATGCTACAAAAGCAGATGGTGTCCCATAGAATTGAGTAAACGGGAATGGCTCATCGGTATCCTTGGAACTCAAAGTCTTTGGTTCAACCTTTTCCGGAGTACAATATTCCCCATCATTCGCTTCCTCCGTTGGTTTCGTAGCTTCATTTGCCGGCTCACGAAACACACGTGAACGAAAAAGAATATCTCGTAGCTCCTTCATCTGAAGAAGTCCTGCAGCAGTCGGATTTTCTTCAAGAGCCTCATCCAATTCTTCGTCTGCCTCATCTAAAAGCCCCCCAGCTTTATTGAATTTAGCCGCCACACTCTTTATAATTTCCTGTATTAATGTCAGAAGACACGTCATCACAGACATATTGCATGTACCACATTTAACAACATTTGTTCCTGTTCCACTATTTACATTCCATTTCCAATGATACATTAAAATATATTTATGTGTATTAACGATACCTTTTTTAAAAACTCACACATTCATGTACTGGTATCAGTATATTAATACGAACTTATATATGAACAATATTTACAAATTACTTTTTAAACTATTCATAGTTACCTCAATACTCTTCGGTTGTACTTCCACACGCCTGGCGCTTAACCTCTCTTCTTCTAGTTTGTTCAAAAGCTCAACTGTCCAATTGTTTACCAATGGCATCTGGACATCCCCATTTCGTCTTCGTCCGCACATCGATTCAGCGTACACAATCTGTGTGATCATTAAAATTTTATACTAATCAACAAAAACTGTTTTTACAACAAAAAATGACTGATACATTATATTTAATAACATACCAAAAGAACAATCACCGGACCGCAATAATGGGATGTCCTAACCCAGCTTTTTTTGGTCCTAACGAGACACTCAATAACATAGGTACACCAATCAAATCCGTGGATATCGTTCTCATCCCGGATACAGTTCAGAAACCTCAAATTCACAGTGGCGTTCTTGTTTGCTTCCCCAATAGATGTGAAGTAGAGAACCAAAAATTGAGCATAAATGACCAACCTCCTTCTTGTTGGTTGTATATCATTGTTCCACGGGATGTGCTTATACCTTGTCTCGCTTCCATACTGCCGCTTCCATTCAACAACAACAGGATCCCTGAAATCAGCTTCATCACTAGCATCCACATGTACATTCCCCATTGGTATCCCAAGAACATCTCTAACTATCTCCTTAGTAATATTCAGCGCCTTACCATCCACGTTTAGTACACACCTATCCTCATCAAAGTTATCTAATAGCCAATAGCTTAATCTAGTTGGTACATCCTTAATGCTAAACCCAAGGACGGCTCCAAACCCCATTTTCCTAACATCTTCTTGTTGTTTTGCAGATAGTTTTGGTAAGAGTCGATGCAACGCCCATAATGAAACTCGTGAGTGTATCCGGTCTACAGCCTGTACCTTACATCCAACACCATTTTCACCTTTATTCTTCCCTACAGCATCATGTTCAACTTTCACATCACCAACCAGCTTACTCTTCCTACTTCGCTTTCTCACCACGACCTCATTTTCACCATCTTGCTTATCCTCCTCCTCCTCACCAACTAGACACTTTTTAGTTCTTTTTTTATTCACACCTAATTTCCTTTTGCCAGCAACCTTCTTCACCATACCATCATGACCACCTTGATCCTTGGAAACAATAAAATATTTACTCATCTTCTTTTTTCCATCCTTCACTACACACTTGTAATCACCTTCTTCTAATCCCCCAACAAGTGAAGGCAAAAATACATCGCCTTCAAGACTACCCACCGGACGCTTCTTTGAAGATACTTTCCTCCTCGGTTTCTTCATATGACCGCCCAGAATTCCAGAACCTGAATCATATACACCAAAATACGCATATGTTATATCAGTACAAATCCTAGATCGTTGACACACATTTGTTCACATAACTAAAGAAAGAATGGCACTTTAAGTATACAACGTATGTATGTTTGGTTCATCACATCTAAAACTTCCCAATTTCTGTAGAAGTGTGGTTTCAATCAAGGATACACCTATACACTCGTGTACCGAATACATAGCAACAATTGACCGATACAAGGTACACATATGCATTAGCTTACGGTACACAGATACATTATTCAACATTAACACCATTCTGTGAACAGGAACTCACGCTAAACCATTCCGACACACACACATACACCTTTACCAAACACTCATGTACCAAACACTAACCTTTTCTCTATCACATGGTAGACTACTCACATACACATATAGACTACACTCATGTACCATGTACTACACTCATAAAACACTTATAGGCGTGTATCTCTGTGTCCCAACCACCCTTGTAAACCAGTTAACATAGAATTTATAATCTTACTAATATACTACACACATGTACCATGGACTTAGATGTACCAAATAAAGCTGATGTACCAACTATTAACCTTTCTTCATCACATGGTAGACTACTCGCATAAAC
Source organism: Chrysanthemum lavandulifolium (assembly GCA_022545495.1). Taxonomy (NCBI): domain Eukaryota; kingdom Viridiplantae; phylum Streptophyta; class Magnoliopsida; order Asterales; family Asteraceae; genus Chrysanthemum; species Chrysanthemum lavandulifolium. Next base: position 211,095,782 of record CM040245.1, read on the forward strand.
CTATAGACAACACTCATGTACCATGTACTACACTCAAAAAAACTTATAGGCGTGTATCTTTTTGTCCCAACCACCCTTGTAAACCAGTTAACATAGAATTTATAAACTTACTTATAGACTACACACATATACCATGAACTTAGATGTACCAAATAACGTACACATACACACTAATACACTTATCAGTTACACTGACGTACCATATTTTTACACATCAGTAGCACAATGTCAAACCCACACACTTCTAAAAGTGGACAATTTGCAATATATTTTATCCTAAGACATGTATCTGACATTTAAGAACATATTAGATCCCAAATGCAAACCAGAATTCATGCAACACTTTGTTTATGAGTTATATGTCTTAAAGATGTATGCCGATGTAAACAACATATTAGAGCCCAAATGCAAACCAAAATTCATCTACCAGCAAAACTACGACTTTGTTCACATAAATAGATAAAGAACGGCATTTTAAGTATACAACGTATGACTACACACATGTACCATGAACTAAGATGTACCAAATACGGTACACATACACACCCATACACCTACCAACTACACTCATGTTCCACATTGTCCGTCGGAATTTTTACACACTTCGTATCACATATGTAAAACCCACACAAATAAATGGAATATCAAGACATGTGTTATCAGTCAAGTGAGCCTAATGTTGACCTCTTAAAATGTCAGTAAAATCATTCTCTAAATACACCCTTTTAAAAAACCGCTAATGTACCAAATACAATCATCTACCAAAAAAGCTACACATACAAATTCAGTTACACATTTTAACACTAAAAAAGCTACATAATAAGTTATTAGTAACTTCATTCATACCTGGTACATAAGGCTTATCCTGGTCACTAGATAAATCAATTACACCATCACATCCTCCATCACCTTTGGCCATTCCAAGATCAGTTAACCTACGGCTCCTTCGAACTTCAAAATAAACATGCAATTGTGGCATAATATTAATATACTGTTACACAAATAAAAATAACAAAATACATTTAGGTTAAAAGAATGGACCAATTACTTGTCAAAATTGCGGGTGGATCACCAATGCCTTCATCATCTTCAATGATTGTCATGCTTTTTATAACCCTAGGTTTCTGTTAGTTGATACACAATCAGAATCCCCAAATTATAGCCGTTTATAATTATTGATTGTATGTTTTGATTTGGGAACGCAAGAAATAAGGCCGTAACAGTCGATTTTGTGTTTCTTTGACCTAAAGTCAAAGTCCAAAGCATTTATTTAGGTGGGAGGGATAAAACTATCCCGCTCTTTTAATTTTTACAATGTGATACATAAGCCCCTGATGTTCTAATTATTTACAAAAATGCCATTTATCAAACATTAATCTTATTGATCACATACATAATGATCCGACGGTCCATAATTGGTCTTACTTTTAGAACTTTAAGCATGATCTTACAATAACCCCCCCTATATATATATATATATATATATATATATATATATATATATATATATATATATATATATATTCCTTAACACTAACCTTGATGTAGGTTAAGCCTCAAAATTTGATCCATTAATCCGTTGGCAACAATGGTTATAATTCAAAGGATCTTTCTATGTATTTTTTTTGTGTGATTCTCTAGGTTCCTCTTAAAGGCGAGATCACCACCTCTTGAAGACGTGCAAGCTCAAGGTCATGAGTTGCTAAGCTTCGTCATCATCAAAACCACTGACGTGAATCTTGTTGATAATTCTTCTCTTCCTCCATTAGTGTTTCATTTTAAAGGTATTGGCGTGGTGTGCCAACTAGAGCAATAAGGTGTTTTCAATTTAACTTCACTAGGGATGATGCAAACTCGCCATTCTTGGGAGAAATTAAGTTTAAACTCCAAGGACACACCCTTTTTGTTTCGACAAAAGGGGGAGAAGAGTGTAAACGGAGAAGGTAATGTATAGGAAGTACGGACACAAGTAATCTTTGCCATTGTACCTATCTATTACGTTTACATATATTTTGTCATCATCAAAAGGGAGATTGTTAGTGCAAATATTACGATATTTAATCTATCTGAGCCTCGTTTGTTTTGTTGATGACAAACATATAACTTGTAATACATAACGTAAAATGTATAAGTTACTTGTAATTATATTTTGTCTCAACATACTTTCAACACCTCTCGACGACTCAAGTCCTTGTATGCTACAACACAGGTTCGTACATATTTGTTATGTTGCATTATGATCAAACCCCTAACAAACCATTAAACATGTTTAGTTAAATAGTTTATAAAACACTTAAGTAATTTTGATTACTTATATTTTATAAAATACATAAACATAAGTAAATGTGTTGGGTAAAACCCATGACCCATGACCCATGACCCATGACCCATGACCCATAACCCAATGTCTAGATACATTGTACCTTGGTGGGCACTCAAGTCCATGACCCATGACCCATGATCCATGACCCATAACCCATGGGTAAAGAGGAGCGTCCAACGGATCCATCTAATTGCCCACGGATCCCTTGGAATTACAAGGGCCGGATCCTCCGAAGGATCCTTGGAATGTAAACATAGTTTGGTCTTTTGCCTATAAATAGCAAGCCACTTCTCACCATATTTTCACACCTTCACACATAGTTTCTCTCCATCATTTCTAGCATATTTAGATCATTAGGAAACATGTAAACCACCCTCATCTCATATGATCATAATGCTTCTAACTCTCATTTGTTGTAAGCATACTCCCGAAGTGATCCTCCAAAGCAAGCCTAGAGATCTTGCATCCTTACCTACTGAAGTGATCACTCATCACAAGCATAAAAGCACATGAAGATCTTCTATAAGCTTGGGAAACTTGTCATCTTCATTCATAGAAGACTAACTACATCATGCTTTGTGTTCTTGATGTTTAGTTTAGGATTTCATATCCATTAGACACATTGTCTTGGATATTGTCTAGTATCATATTCTTGTATCTATAACTATATTAGATAGTTTATGTTGGGCCACAAAACATAACGAGTGTCATAGATGTGTTGTGTTGGTCGGTTAATGGTTCTTCTTTTGTAATGGAACCCGGTATCTAGCCTTGTACCGGATAAAGTGTAGGCGACGTTGTGATAGGTTTGGTTCTACCTCGTGGAAGGACTCGATATCTAGCCTTGTACCGGATAAAGTGTAGGCGACATTTTGATAGGTTTTGATGGATCTGGACACACTCCTTGTGTCAATGATATTTTGTATGATATTATTAAGCAAGCGGAATTTACTTAGTAATATTAGAAGATGAATTATATGATGTATTGTATATAAACATAGATTAAACACAAAACTTAAGCTCCAATATTATTGATGAATAGTACGCGTGATCTTAGCTTATCACTAGGGTTATACCTTGAAGCTCTTGTGAGTAATACGTAATTAACAAGTACCTAAGACAATGACCTAGGATCTCCTTTTATACAACAAGGAGTCCTTTACAAGATAAGTATAAAGCTAACATAATAGAATATACACAAGATCTATTCTATACTTATCTAGACGCGTTTAACTAAACATAAACCGATAGCAAGTGGTAATAATGTTCTAGCAGTGGAATACGTTTCCACCGCTAGTGTTAATCTAAGCAAAGTAAACCACAACTATCCGTGGTAACGGATTATTCCCAACAATCCTCCCTAAACTTATGATTTCTCTACAAATCAATAAGTTTCTTCAATATGCATTATCTTCAAGGATTTGGGAATTCAATCAAACACTTCACTTCTTCCTTAACTTTCAGATAGCTCTTGAACATTGATCTTGAAGCCTTTGTAACAATTCTCCGACTTTCTCATTGTCTTCATGAACTCTTATTGTTGTACATAACATCACGTTGAGAGTTCCAGCTCGATTGGATATTCTTTCTCAAGAAGCATAAATGCATCTACTCCATTTGTCAGTAGAGACATGATGAACTTCACATGAGTCATAGTAAAACCATTTAGTACCGTAACATGGACATGAGAACTTCCAAAATCATCATCAACATTAGGTTCATAAAGCCTTCTAAGATTCACCCATAATCGCATCTCCTTAGTATCTTTGAGATCTTGAGCATTAAACCTTTCTTGAACTAACCTCCATAATGTATCAAGGTCATCTCTGTCAAAAGCTTTTATAAGATCTTCAAATTGAATGAATGATGAAGTTTCACCTCCCGACCTTGTGATCTTCCATGATGAAGCAAAATTGCTAGCAAGTGAAAACTTCCCAATCAATAATAGGATGTCGAACTTGCAGTGGTTCCGATAAAATCTCTTTCTTCAATCACAATCATTCCGATCAATTGATCTTGGTGAATTTCTCAAGAGGAATTTCCTTCTCGAGAGACATTGTTTGATCTCCATCAACCTTAGTCTTCTTAATAGTTTGAGAATCACTTACTTTGGCCTTTCTCTTCAATCTAGGAAATCTTCTAGCTTCTTCTTGAGCCCATTGCAATAAAATCTTTATCTTGTTTTTGAGTTCGTAATAAGCCTTTTCAACTTGATCATCGACATTCCTTTGAATTGATGCATCTTCCAACCACCAACATGACAACAATAAGTTTTCATATATGAAAGGATTTGTCTCTTGGTAGGTTGTCTTGATTTCTTTGACCCTTTTTGACCTGTACTAATCACATCTTCAAGTACTTGATTGTTCTTCATTTGAATGAAATCCTTCAACTGAGCGGTTCTTTGTTCTTCGCTAAGGATGCATCGCCTACTGTGTCAATTGCCTTTTTCTTGATTTCGCATTATTAGCAATCAAGAATTCAATATCTTCTTCAAGAGGAACATAACTAAACTCGAGTCTTCTCTAAGAACTGTAGGTTGAATAGTGGAAAGTGGATCTTCAACAATATCTTCCATTCTATTCAATCTTTTAGTCTCCAAAAAGCTTGCAACTTCCATTTCTTCAAGCTTCTTCTTTTCAGCCATTTGTTCTTCGAGATCTTTACAAGAATTTCTATCAAGAACAACTGCGTGCTTGCTTTACCTTTGTCTTTCTTGATTTATCAAATTCTTCACTTGCGGTGGCAAAATTTGGCTCTGCAGTGGAAGTAAATCGATGGTAAAATCGAGTTGCGTTTGAAAAATGTCTTGATCTTTAAGTTGCTTTCCATGAGTTTCACTTCCTTTGCTCCTTTACTTGTATCTCCTTCATCTTCAAAATCAATTGTCCTCCCTCGATGTCAAGACTATTTTCCTCCCCATTTGGGAGAATTTCCCAAATCATGATCACCGAATCACCATCAAGAAGTGAGGATGAAGATGAAATCACCAACTTTGATCCTCTTGTGCTTTTTCAACCCGTGTATCTCTTCCTTTAAAGCCTGAATCTCTTCCTTTAAATGTTTAACATCTTTGGCATGTCGCTTGACATGTGCCAAATCTTCCGGAGAGATTCAACACGCTTGGCTAACGGTACACAAAACCATCAATTCCAATTGGTTCCCACCGCCTCATCACTTCCAACTGTGTTACTGTTGGGAGAGGTGAATCATGAGGCAAAGGTTCGATTCTCCCTAGTTGGACTAGGTTGAAGTCTAGAACCACCAACGCTTGTTCCTAGACCATAAGGTGCGAAACTTGATGTGTTGTCATGAGAGGAGTTGATTGCTTAGGCCTTCTCTCAAAGGTTCTTGAAATCGGTGGGGTATAATCAATGTTTGGAACATTAATTATGGATGTGTTTTGTTCATTGTAATTTTAGCAAGCATTTAGGGTAGGAGAGGTGTAAAATCATATTGCCATCTTTGTTCAAATTTTGAAAACTTTAGGCTTGAGGCAACCGATTTGATAAACATTTGTGTGGGGTTGCGGTTGAAACTCATTTAGCATCGCTGCACAAACCTTGGATACATTAAAATTTTGGTTTTACTCGTACATTGCCTTGCATACTTGTAAAATATAATTTGACCATTGAAAATCTTATCGGTGACTAGACAAACCAAAGGATAAGCCATGGTTGAACTAAATTGCTCATAAGATGTTTTCTTTTGACCGAGACAATGCAATGTAGTATGAATCAAAATCTCCATTGGGAACAAAACCACTCTTTTGAAAGTAGCCTTTTTGTCGCTGGTATCATACCCCATGGATGATAAAGTATCATGAATTTTGGACATAGGTAATGTGATGAGACCATTGAGATCACCCAATTGGAGTACTCTCCTCAAAGATGCCTCAGTAACATCAATAGTTACCCCATCCATAGTGGCTCGTAGAGCATCCACTGTTTCATGTGTATCTCCAATCTCAAGTGTTATGGACTTAGCAGAAATCCAAAACTGTTTGATTTAAGAGATATAAATTGTGGGTTTTAAAAGCAAAGCATACCTTATATGTGTGGTATGAAGAAAGTTCACAATTTGATGATAAACAGGGCCACTCTTCTCGTTAGACTTTTGTAGGTAGGTCACTAGGTTGTGCTCATCTGCAAAGTTTAAAGATGCCATAGAAACTTTTGATGAAAAATAATATTATGTCGGAAGAATTGAAAGAATAACTAGCCAATTGAGAGAGAAAGATATATAGGGTTAGGGTTTAGAAGTATTGCAAGTAAAATTATCTTTAGAAAGTATTTATCATAACATGGAAAGAAGATAATTTCCTTAATATATTAACCCTATATATATGACAATCGATGGTTACTTTCAACGGCTAGTAAAAATAAGTTCTCGACACAATCGGTTGTAACGGCTAGAACAACAAAGTGGTAAAATAACACGTCGCTGGAAACTATGAACTAGCGGTGGTAATTTTCACAAAAATTTCAAAGAGTAGTAGTAAATAAAATCATGTGATAACAAGATCGCTCTTATCATAGTTTTAGCAAACTACCGACTATCAACGGATTTTATATGTCTTTACCATAAGCCGTTTGCTATGGACTAGCCAACTCTTAATCATATAGAATATGGTGAGTTGATAACCATATAGTTTTGGTAAACTATCAACCATAAACGGATTTGTCAAGTCTTTACCAAGAGTCGCTTGCTCTGGACTAGTTGATTCTTATGTGTGTAATACATGGTGAATCAATAACCATTTGTTGTGTATCTCGATATACACCTTTACATTCAACTCCCATCAAGCAAGCATATACAAACTCATACAACAATTTCAAGACCCTACTGACCTCCCTCAACACCAGAGAACATTTTGACAAAAGGTTATGGATTAAGCATTTCAATACTTGTTACCAAGTACTGAAATCTCCCTACATCAAGGCCTTTTGTTAACAAATCAGCATAGTTGTCATCAGTATGAATTTTGACAACCTGAATTAGTCCCTTTTCATAGCAATCTCGAATGAAGTGTAATTTCAATATGTTTGGTCTTTGTGTGTTGAATAGGATTCTTAATGATACAAATGGTACTGCTAATGTCAATATGAATGATGGTATTCATGAAATTGTACCCATAGTCCAAAAGTTGATTCTCAAGCCATAGAACTTGATCACAAAGAACTAGCGTGACCACATACTCGCCTCGGTTGAAGAATTTGCCACCATTGTTTGCTTCTTGCACCGCCATGACACTAATCTATTGCCAAGAAATTGGCATCCACATTGTAGATTTTCTATCCAAGCTAGCTCCGGCATAGTCACTATCGAATAAGTAACCGGATCTAGAGGAGAATCTCGAGTACCACAATCCCAGTAGGAAATGCTTTAAGATATCCGAAAATCTTCTTCACAGTAGCCAAGTGAGAGAACTTGGGAGTAACTTGAAACCTTGCACAGTGCACACACCGCAAACATAATATCTGGTCTAGATGATGTACGATACATCAAAGAACCATTCATAGACACAGTACATGTGCACATCAACGACTTCACCACTATTTTCCTTCGAGTAGATGTGTAGTCTTGTCTGCAGGGTTTGGATGACTTTGCATCGTTGAACTTAAACTTCCTAAGTATCTCGCCACATATTTATCTTGATTAATGAAATACCATCCGGACTCGAGTACTTGAAGTCCCAAAAGAATGTGAGTTCACCCATAGAACTTATCCGAAATTCTTCTTTCATCGCTTCTCAAATTCTTTGCACATCTCTGTCTTGGTAGATCCAAAAATGATATCATCAACATACACTTGAACAAGCAAGATATCATTCTTGTCTTTCTTGATGAACAAATTTTGATCCACTTTGCCTCTATGAAACCCATTAGTGAGAAGATAAGTGGTTAAGGTTTCATACCATTTCCTTGGTGCCTGATGCAAGCCATACAAAGCTTTAACTACCCATATACTTTGTTAGGATATTCGAGGTCTTCAAAGCCCGGAGGTTGTGAGACATAAACCTCCTCATCAATCGCCCATATAAAAGGCACTCTTTACATCCATTTGATAAACTTTAAAGCCCATAAAGGATGCATAAGCTAAGAATAGCCTAATTGCTTCAATTTGCAACTGGGAAAACACTTCTCCATAGTCAATACCTCCTCTTGAGTGTATCCTTGAGCTACAAGCCTAGCCTTGTTCACGATAACAATTCCTCTTTTATCCTTCTTGTTTTCGAACACCACTTAGTACCTATTACCTTCTTGCCGAAGGCAAATCACAAAGCACCCAAACCTTTTGAAGCTTAAATTGGAGCAATTCTTCTTGCATTGCTTCCACCCAACTTTCATCTTCAAGTGCCTTGTAAACATTCTTTGGCTCCATTTGTGACGAAAACACATGAAGAGACATTCATTCTTGCCTTCATGAGTCTTAGATTCATATATTTTACTAATGAATCCATGGACATCGTGCAAAGCTTAGTTTGTCTTCTAGTCTTCACGGTGAATAGACATCCCCAATCACATTTTCAAGAGGATGTGATTTATGAATAGAAGTGTGGGAGTCCGAGGAACTGCAATCTCATTTGGCATATTTGAGATTTCAACATCATTGGCTTGAGCTTCCTTAGTAATCGAGTAGTGATTTCCACATCGATGTTGCGGTGGAAACATTTTGTCCGACAGTTGAATCAATTTTCACCGCTTCGAATTTTCAAGATTCAAATTACTACCTCCTTCCTTTCCCAAATCACTAGAAGGATGAGCATCTCCGTCTTTGATATATCATCATAATCGCATAGTCCCAAAGAGGTAAACCGAATTCATCTTGATCATCTCGATGATCTTTGCTTGGTTCATCATCATCAAGAAACTCTTCCGAACTCGCAAAATCAAAGAAGATGTTTCGTGGAAACAGTACATAATTCATAGTTTGGTTAGAGTATCAAGATCAAACAACCTTTCGGACCAGCCTTTGAGATTGACTTTGTTTTCCGTGAATTCCACATGCGATTCTCTTCAATCTTTTGGTTCTTAAGTTGAATACTCTGAAAGCTTTACTACTCATGGAATACCCAACAAAATACCCTTCATCAGCCTTTTCATCAAACTTTCCCAGATAATCAATGGTATTGAGAATAGATACATGACACCCAAATGGTCTCATGAAGTCAAGAATAGGTGATCTACCCTAAACAATTCATAAGGTGTCTTGTTCTTTGTCTTAACCACTAAAACCCATTTTGCACATAACATGCAAGATTAATCGCTTCACCAAATTTCAAAAAGTGATTGGCAATTTAGAATCGGCCAACATGGTTCTATCGTGTTTTGTTCCTCCTCTCAAGAACACCATTTTGTTGAGGAGTTCTAGCCACACTAAATTCTCTTTAATACCTTTATCTGTAAAACTCATCCATAACTCTATTCTTGAATTCTGTTCCATTGTCACACCTAATGATTTTAACTTTCATATCATATTGGTTTCTACTTCGTGATAAAGATCTTTAGGATGCCGTTGTTTCATCCTTGGTTCCAAGAAAGAAAACCCATGTAAACTGCTAAAATCATCACCACCACTAGACAATATTTCTTGAGATTCAAGTTGCCACCGATGTAGGACCAAATAAGTCCATATGTAACATTTGAAGTGGATGAGCAATAGAGTTAACCAACTTAGACGCAAGAAGCTCTGTGTTGTTTGCCTTTAAGACAAGCCACACAAGTTTGATCATTTTCAAATCTTTTCCGAGGTAATCCTCTCACCAAACCATCTTTGACAATCTTGTTGATGGTTTTGAAGTTAACATGACCAAGTCTTCTATGCCATAACATGGATTCATCCATCGTGGCCTTTGCAAGCAAGCAAGTATAATCATTTTAGCTACAATGTTGTTCATATCAAAGCTATAGAGATTGTTTTTCTAGGAATTTTAAGAAGGATCGATCGTCATCGGGCATCTTAAAATCCTTAGAGAGAACGAAGCACATATATTTGGTAAAAGAACATTGTTCATTTTGTCACACATTTGTGACACACTAAAAGATTGTACTTTAGCTCTTTTACATAGTACAGTGTTCAAAGTCTAAGTTACCGTTTAATAACTCTTTACCCGCAACTTTTCCATTTACTCCACCTCCAAAGTCGACATACTTGTTGCCAGTCATGTCCCTTGAACACCCACTATCTGTATATCCTTGATCTGATCTTTTTGACCATTGACTTGGATCGCCTCGTGTATCAAGATAGTTAAATCTATCAAAGATCATTGATACGCCATTGGGATTGGTTGTAGAGGTATTTCCTTTAGGTTTCCATTCCCAACGTGCCGAGGCCTTCACAAGATTGCCCATGTCCCCCTTTTCTTGTTCAAACCCTTGCGGTGGTAACTTTTGAATGAGCGGTGGTAATTCTTGGTTTTTTTAGGCACCCACTGTTGGTTATAATTAACCTTTTAGCTTGAAAGGTTCCTTTCCTGCTTGTGCGATTTTGAAAAGTTGTTTTGAAGTTTGCACTTTAACAGTGACTTAGGGTGAGCAAGAGTTAATAGCTTTTTGCGATGGCAAAAGTTTTGAGGCCACTTCTAAGTTGAACTGCTCTTGGGACCATTTTGCAATGAGAATTAGGGTGTACTTTATTTTGAAACTTGTTAGTCTCCACCCTTTTACTCCCATGGACTTCCCTTCTCCCAACATGATAGTCACAATAAGCATGTAAATGATCAAAACTACCACAGATATAGCATGCCTTATTGTACATTACAAAATCACTACCTAGTTGTTGAGATTTGACATGATTCCAACTCCTCGGTTACCCCTAGGAGTCAAGGCTTGTTCTATACATCTCAAAGATACATTACAGCTTGGTCTAGGTTTATTAAGCGGTTTCCTAGGTTCCTCTGAATAAAGATTAACAACTTTTGGGATAGAAGCCTCTACATTCTTTTTAACATTCTCATCAACAATGATGAGTCACTAACACTCTCAAAAACATCATTATCAAGCTTAATCTCTTCCTCACTTTTCACCTTTGTTTCTTTTAAAGGACCATATTCTCTTTCAAGATCCTTAAAATCCTCTATGCCTGATGAGCTAAGTCTACACTGAGGTGAATGAACACCCCTTAGTGGTGGAGGCACAAAGGTTATAACCCATACCGGACTTAGCTTTATTATATATTTGAGCATTCCAAATTTTATCAATTGACTTAGACCGATGATAACATGTGTCTCTGTTAAATTGACATTTTCAATTTTATTTTGAAGTTTTTCAAGCTCCTTTTGGTATGCTTCATTCACGTAGATTGTATGTTCTACCTCTTCTAAGAAGAATCATATCATCATTATATTTTAACTCAATTTCACGATAGTGCTCTATTTACTTTTCTAACACCGCCATAGCTCTTCTAAGATTAGACACAAGATAATTAGCATGATATAACTCTTGTCTTTCATTAGAATATAGATCATTAAGCCTTTCAACTTCTTTAGCATTCTACATGTTTTAGAACAACTATCAAAGTTTTGTACCTCGAGTTAGAGAAAGCCATGAGCAACTTCAAGAGCAACAAGAGCAAGATCAAAATGTTCTTCTTCTTGTTCATCACCATGAAACTCAATCATAGCTCACACCATCAATAGCCAAGATTGCCTTTGGTTCTTCCACAGTTGGTCCCTTCTTTGCTTGTACCAGTAGACTGTTGTCTTTGGTCTTTGGTCTTCGCATTCTCTAGCAAAATGTCCAAACTTGTGGCGCTTAAAGCACTCCACTTTCTTCTTATCAAAGCTCGCAGCTTCATCACCATTGATGTGAATAGGCTTGCCGCCTTCTTGTAGAATTTCCTAGCCCTCATGCTAAGAAGATCTATTTGCCATTTTATATCCATCTCCTCCAATCGTCTTCATCAATTTGCTCTATGTCTTCATGAGTTAAGACAGAGCCATCAACTTGTGTGGATATGAAAGCATAAAGGTAGGATCTCCAATACTAGCAACCTTCTTCTTTGAACTCGCAGTGGTAACATTTACATTACCGTGGAAACTTTAGAACCAAAGAATGGCAACTTCATCATCACATCATCTTGAATCATCATCGCCAACCGAGGTTGGCAACAATGCCAAGCTACTAGAGCTCGTGCCAAGTTTCCGCCTTCTTTAACCTTTGCTCAATAAGTTTGAAGTTGTTGTAAAGGTCATTGAGCTTCATTGTTTCTATGTCGATTTGTTTTCCCAGACGGTAACATTGGTTTGAAACTCAAGGCAAACTTCTTAGGAACTTCAAATTGAGGTCTTCCTTTTCTACCTCAATGCCAAGCACGGTCGGTTGAGTAACAATCTTCTAAAGTTTGGTGAAGATGCTATCAAGAGAGTCATTTCTTGAAGCGAGAGAAATTTTCATAGCTTTGCTTCAATAATGTCTTTGTGTCTTCTTTGTAGCATCATTACCACCAAACACCGAGGATCTCTTCAAACAGCCTTTGCGGTTGTGTACTTGCTAAATGCAATGATCCGGTCTCTAGGAAGAGTCATCGAGAACAAACTTCTAGCTTTAAGATCATTCTTCTTGCAAGCCTTTTCAATACTAGATTCGAGAACCGAAACTTTCACAACATCTCGTGTCACCAACCTTCACAAGATTAGTCATGTGCTTAAAAGAATCACCGGTTTGAATGATCTCCCATAGAGCATAGTCCCGAATGAGAAAGTATTGCTCTATCAAGATCCTCCACATCTCAAACTCATTAAGTTTGAGCTTAGGTAGCTTTGGGTGTAGAAGAGTTTGATTGGCTGTTTTTCATCTCCATTGAATTGAGTGAGTAGGTTAAGCTAATTCCTTGGATCTTCTAAAACAAAATATCAGAACCTTCGCTCTGATACCACTTGATGGATCTAGACACACTCCTTGTGTCAATGATATTTTGTATGATATTATTAAGCAAGCGGAATTTACTTAGTAATACTTAGAAGATGAATTATATGATGTATTGTATATAAACACAGATTAAACACAAAACTTAAGCTCCAATATTATTGATGAATAATACGAGTGATCTTAGCTTATCACTAGGGTTATACCTTGAAGCTCTTGTGAGTAATACGTAATTAACAAGTACCTAAGACAATGACCTAGGATCTCCTTTTATACAACAAGGAGTCCTTTACAAGATAAGTATAAAGCTAACATAATAGAATATACACAAGATCTATTCTATACTTATCTAGACGCGTTTAACTAAACATAAACTGATAGCAGTGGTAATAATGTTCTAGCAGTGGGAATACGTTTCCATTGCTAGTGTTAATCTAAGCAGTGTAAACCACAACTATCCGTGGTAACGGATTATTCCCAACAGGTTTGGTTCTACCTCGTGGAAGAACTCGGTGTTTAACTTAGTACCGGAAAAAGTGTAAGTGACGTTGTGTAAGGTTTTCTCCACCAAGACTGGAGGTTGTTGATCTAGTGAAGTAACTCTCGAGTTGGATACTCGGGGAGTGGAGTAGGGCGAAGAGGAGATTCGTGACCGAACCACTATAAATCCTCGTATTGGTTTGTCTATCCTTTTACTTATCGCTTTACTTTTATTCTTGCTTTATATTGTTGTTTGTCTATGTGGTTGATGTTTATGTGTGTGATGCATACTTGGTCTTTCATATAGTCATAAACGATATTTAACACTTTACATATTATGACACGCTTGATCAAGAAAAACAAATCGGACTAATAATGGTGAAACTTGATTTATAATGAACCATTAATCTTGCGGAATTTTATGTGATATTAAGGGGTTGGGCTTACATGGCGTAATGCGTTAAATGCATCCTCGCGTCGAGATTAGCAAATGCGATGGTTTATACTATATTTGATACAAAAGTTTTAAGTTTGAAACGGAAACGTATTCACCCCCCCCCCCTCTACGTTTTCACAATTTTTAACAAAATTCATACCAAATTAAAGAGGATTAAATTTTAGAAATTATGGTAAAAACGGTTTTTTCTAAAAGTTTGTCGTTTAAATTTTATGTGCGTTTAAATTGTGAGGGTGAAGTTAAAAAGTGGATTAATTACCAAATTGCCCCTGATCAATGTGAAGAAAGAGATATGTGGGTTTTGTTTAAATCTAGGACGTAGGACTGTATTTAATTAAGATTGAATGGTCACAATTACTTTTTACGCTTTTTATTTTGTTAGTACTTTCTATAGGATCTCAACTCCCTAAATCAACCTGTAGAGGGTGCGTTGGCGCACCTCTACCAAAAATAATTTTCTTGAATCCAATTAATAAGTCAAAGAGTAAAATGGGCATTGGTTTAACTTTATTTACTCCAAGCCATTTGAACATACTTTCAATAATTCAATGAAAAATTATTGGGAGGTCTAAAATATATAGCTACTTATGTGCCTAATAGAAGTGACAATAAATTATTGGTTTGTGAATAAGTGAGTCTCTTTTTTGTCCCCAATAAAATGCTGACACATATGTTTAGGCATATTATTAAGCATATGAGTTAGGCATCTCAATCAATGCTCTAACTCAATATCCCCACCATACTAGCCTCACAATTCATCTAGCTCACAAATTCATATTCCACACATAAAATTCACGTACTCAACTCCCAAACACCACTAACCCCCAAACCGCACAAATCCCAGCACACCTGCAGAAAACTATCAAAAACACTTCATAAATTCGAAAGCTAGATCGGAAAAAATTTGTTTCTTGTGTGTGTGTTTTTTTTCTCTTTTTTGATATGCGTGGGTTTTGGATAATCGAATGGTAAATACGGAAGATGGAAACGCACGTTTCACAAATATTGGCACTGCAATCTAGGGTACGTTGCTGGTTTTCATTTTCTATTATTATTTGGGACACATGTAACAATTCGCATTTTCGGGTTACTATTCATTTTTACTATTCACTTTCACTATTCACTCCCGAAAATTTTATTATACATTCTTATAAGTTAACCTATTTTCATGATAACACGAGAGTTTGACACTCTTCGGGTCATTTTTGCAAGTTTCACAAAACCGTGTATGAGATTTACGTATAGCTTTAAATGACATTTAGGCATCCCGATATGTCCATACAACATTACAAACAAGAGAAATATGTGTTTTTCACATCTTACGACATTTTCAACAGTTTTGGAATTTTACATTTCTCGGTTATGCGTTTTACTCGTTTTAAGCCTACGGTTTTAGGTTTTTACGACGATTAAGCACCCCGGTAAAACTTATCGCTCATTTAATATGCTAATATAGAGTATATTGATATGTTTTAACATATTTATAAGTTTCATATTTTTAAGATACCCGATTTTAAGTTTTGTGGCTTAACGGCTTACACTTAGCGATTAACGGGACTAAAACTCACCCCGTAAAACTAGATAATACCAAAAACTACCTAGTCATCTTCTTTTAATCATTATGCACGAAATTTCTTATGATTCACCAAGCAAGGTGGCTTGGTGAAAATCCTTGTGCACATAGGATGATTACAAGTGTTTATACACTTAACTAAGTAAGCCTAAAGATCAAAACTTGCACCTCCTCATTTTAATATAAAATGGAAACTCGTTCCTCACTTATTTCTCATCAAAAACCTGGAAACCTTCAATTATTATAGCAATTCATCCTTTTATTTTCAAACTACAAGTTACACTACAAAGTTAAAGGCCTAAGTACTCTCTACATAATTCTTGGTTTTATTTCATCGTTCCATGGTCGAATTAGGAGCTACACAAGGGTGATAGGTCTGAGTTAATAAGGTTCTTACAAGGTTAGATCAAGGTTATCAAGGGTTAGCAAGAGTTGTGTTAAAGGATTGGAAGATAGGGATTTTGGTTGAAGGATTTAGTTTAGTGATTCTAGTTCTTGTTTCTTGTTTATTTTGATCACAAGGATTGTAAGCAAACTCCTATATTTAACTTTGATTTCTGTAAATACTATTATTTCATGTATGTTATATGTTTTATACGCTTATTATGGTTGATTGTGCTTGGATAATTGGACTAAAACACTAGAAAACGTCGAAAGGACTTATATTGCAAAACAGAAACTGGACAGGGGTTGTAAACGTAATTACTGGGAAAAATCCATGAACTGTAAAACTTTAGGTAAAAATATAGGATCTTAGAGCTATGTATTGTGGTAATTTTGTCGCTTGGCTCACCCCGTAACTCATCCGTATGAATAAATTAGAGCCAAAACGGTAACAAGTGTCAAAATCTGAGTAACAAATTTCAATCGGGTAAAACTAATAAAACTTAACTATAACCTCCTGTCGTTCAAAACATAAAAGTTGTAGCTAACATTCTAACTTAAATGTGGCTGAAAACCGGGTGTAAAACGGAGTTGTATAGACCTACTTATGGCCATTTCCACGATAGTGTGAGTTGTTGTCACCAACAGCATATATATAAAAGGGTAAATTAGTAATTTGACCTTAGTTAAGTAACTTTTGGGACAGTGGGACCCACAAATCCGTAAATATCATTTAAATACTTTTCTAAAGACGTAAAAACCATTTAGTGATCATTTACTGTTTAAAAATAACGAGTAGATTTAGACGGGAAAACTTAAATAATCGAAAATCCCAAACTAGACTTAAACACTTATACGACTATATAAACGTTAAGTATCCGAGCATAATGAATGTAATAATTATATAAGGCATGTTTATATATTCACTTCGTTGTTTTAGAACCTAAGAAATAACATCATATTCTAGGTTGCGCATAGAGGTTTCCCCGGCCTATCCATCGATTCGTTATACATTTGATATAACCTTTATTAAGGTGAGTTTCATATCCCCTACTTCTATATGTTTTGAATTACTTTTGGGGAAGATACATGCTCAACTATTTTCATTTACTTTCACAACTAATCTAAACTTTTATGGATTACCGTGAGTCATAGCCCTACTCTTACTCTTTTAGTACTCGTTTTAAACTATTTGGGGGAGATACATGCTTAGAAATACTTTACTCGTTTATCAAAATACATGATTTGCATTTATATACAGATACAAGTGCACAAAACATTTATACTATTATAATGTGCTACATTTTTCTACTTTTCAGACATGATGTATAGTTTTATTGTGATATATGCCGTAATGTGTTAAACTCGTTTGCATGGTTCGTACTTTATTCATAAGAAACTGGTTAACTCTTGGAGGGAGCCATTGGAGAGGTATTGATGGTACTATCGGGCTGACGCCCCCACCCTTGTGCCCCTGTATTCTTGACCTTGGGTGAATATAATCTGGTGTAGGGTGTAAGCATATGAAAGCAAGTCATGAGGTTCAGTTGGATGTTACATTTTACATTAAGTAATTGCATATATCGTATACACATATGTCTTACTCAACTATATTTTAGAAGTGGGTTGTAAACACATAGGTTGCAAGTTTTGTATGGGCGGAACTTGGAACTGAATGAATTTACAATGCCTTTGTTGTGGGAACATTCTTTAAAGGCTTTACAATTTAACTAAACTCTATGAACTCACCAACCATTGTGTTAACACTTTTTAGCATGTTTATCTCAGGTCTGTAAGGTGATAGTTGTTGCATGGAGCATAGAGTCACTTGGCATATTTTGAAGACTTATGCTTTTATCATTACCATTCGATATGTTTTAAAACACTTATGTATTGTAATATGGAACTCATGTTTGTAACTCTGAATTTATTAATCGAATGGTAACTTTTCAAAACGTCTCATTTAGAGGTCGTTTTCTATAACTTGTATTGTGTACTAATAAGTAATAGCCAATGACACGATCTTTCGCTGCGATATTTTGGGGGTGTTACAACACATGTCAAAGAGCTATTAGTCTACGACCTAGCGCACGACAGCGTGAAGATCATTTGGTGTGTCGAGGTGTGTTTTGTTAATGGTATGATTTTGGTCCGATCTAGTAAAACATGTTGTGTATTTGTCTTATGAGGTAATTAGCCTAACCTATACATTTTAGAGCATCGTATGGTGACATGCCACTTTTGTTTAATACTACGTATGTTACTTCATCTTTTTCTCCTTTAAAACAACCATATCACTTACACACCCGAAAAGACATTCTCTCATAACACAAGCCATGCCAACCCCTTAGGACCCACTATTTTGATTGAATAATGTTAAGACCATTCTCTTTACCCAAGCAATACAATCGGATTCTCTGTGCTCAAGAGTCGTAATCCGTCCTAACAAGCATAGGAGGGCGGGTATCTGACCCAGCAGCTTGAACATCGTCGAAAACAGTAGACATAATGTTCAAATACACGGGATTTTACAAATCTTTGATTTAAACCGAGAAATCAAATCTTTTGCGGGATAACCCGCAACCTCAACTCTCAATGTCAAATTGGTCTTTGACTCAAGGTTTGCGATTTGACATTGAGAGTTGAGAGTCGAGGTTATGGATTTGAAAATTGGTCTTTGGATAACCCGCAACCTCAACTCTCAATGTCAAATCGCAAACCCCGAGTCAAACCGCAAGTCTCCAAAGTACGTAGTCTCAAATCGCATTTGAACAAAACGCAAAGACTTCAAGTCGCAATACACAAATCTCAATGTCAAATCGCAAGTCTTGAGTCAAACCACAAGTCTTCAAAACACAAGACTTAAATCGCAACAACTTGTCTCAACTAGCAGGTCTTCAAACTGCAAGAGTCAAACCGCTGCTTTTGACAAATCGCAGTTTCTTCAACTCGAAAGTGTCAAATCTCAACAACTTCAAACCGCAATCTTCAACTCACAAATCGATCAAATCGTAGAAGGCTTCAAACCGCAGACTGGACAAAACGCAAGCTCTTAAATCTCAAAAACTTCAAACCGCAACAAGGACAAATCGCAAGACACAACTCGCAAGGCAAAATGACAAACCGCATGTCACTTTCGTGAAGTACAAATGTCACTATCGTCCAGTTTTGTCTTTTTATCTCTTTTTGGCTAAAGGTCAAACCGCAGTTTTGTTCTTATTATCAAATCGCAATTGTTTTATCTTAAACTAATCAAACCGCAACAACAAACCCGTCAAATCGCATCTAAGAAACAATCAAACCGCAACCATGAATATGACAAATCGCAAAGAAGAACAAGCCCTAAAACCACTCGAATCTCATCAAATCTTCCACAAACAAGATGAAATAACTTATCCAAGCACCAAACTAAGCAAATCTAACAAACCTAAACAAGAAAATACAAAGAAATAACAAATTTAACCACTAAACAAGCTCAAACTAGTGTATATAAGATAGTACTATTCAACCCACTTAAACTACACCAAAACCAATCTTAAATCCGAGCACACACGAGATAGATGATCAAGCCATGGCTCTTGATACCAATTGTAAGTGATTGGTTATCATAAACACATGAATCTAATAGCGTATGGATCGAATATGTAAGAGTTTTAGAGAGAGCAATAAAAGAGTTGGGAACTTAGTGAGAGAAAGTGAAATCATATGATTAGAAGTTCCAACCCTCTACCTTGGAGGGTAGAGGGTATTTATAGTTCTTACAAAACGCCCTCTGTCGGGCTGTGGATTGGGTGTATAGTAGGAAAAGACTCGTCCGTCCTCCACGGTGTTACTTAACTAACTAATAAATATTTAAGACTACGAACTTTCTAATGCTAACAAATATTCGGGGTGACCGAGTCTTTAACATGAATTTACTAAATCCCAACAATGTTTGTATTTGATCTTAAGTGAGCTATGAACTAGTTGAAATCGCCAACCAAATCTTATTTTATCGAAACTTAAATTTATAATTACGTTTAATTGCATTGTAGTGTAACAACTTTTTAGTCTTTAATTTTAACCAACCCGACAACCCGATTTATTTCAAATTATGTTAAAAATAACATCTAACATGTTGTTTAACCCGTCGCTCAATGCCCCCGTGAAGCACATTTCACTCGCTCACTTAATTGACCACGATTTAATGTTATCGATGAGTTGCAACGTACTTGAGTCGAAAGATGCGACATACATCGAAGGAAAAACAAGTAACTTTGGGATAGGAAAGTTCTCAACGACCTTCGACAATATATTGTGGAGTATTTGCGAAACTTTAATAACTAAACTATATTTTAGCAATTTTTTTAGTGTATCGTTATTTTTAATTTAATGAAATATGTTGTTTTGTTGGAATAAAAAAATGTGAGTATCGGAGGTGTCTTATAAATTGAGTGATGAATGAGACTATTTTTTAGTTGAGTTAGGTTCTCAATTATAAGGTAAAAACTGAAGTGACAACACTTTTTGCTAAGTAGAATACGTCATATGGGAAGGGATTTGGTGAAGGAAAAATAAACAAAATGAGAATAAGAATAATAATAATAATTTTTAGCCGCACATTTAAGAGAAGAATAATACTAGTAATGATTTCTAGCACACATTTCAAATAAGAGTGAGAATTTTATGACAGAGAGTCAGAGATACATTTATTTTTGTACAACTTTAAATAAAGTTGTCTAGAAATGAAAACTACTCCGGTTCATGAAAAAAAAACATTTCCGCAATTGAACAATGTACCTTTGTTTTCTTTTGTTAATTCTTGCCTTCTTCATCCAAACTTAAAAAGAGGGGAAGCCTAAACTTAAAAAAAGAAAACCCACAAACCAAATCACCATTTTGAAAAAGGACGGAGCTTAAACGTATGGTTACTTCTTTTTAGGTATTTTTCTTAACTTCCCACTTTACTAAATTACATGTTTTTTAAAGTTTTTATGACATTATGTTTATTAAGTGTATTTTTGGTTTTATGTTTATGATTGATTATTTTAGTTAAGTTTAGGATTTTGGGTGTATTTGTCTGAAAGTAATTTATGCAGAAAAAAAAGTAAATAAACACACAATGCAGTCATTATGAATAGTTTTATAATGTGATGATGCCTAAGCTCTACATTCGTGGTTGTTAGTTAGAGGCGAAATGACCTAAAACTGATTATTTGGGGCTTAATGCACCGCTTTTGTGACTCACTTAGGCCGAGGCTACGTGATTCAGCATTTGAGGTGAACTAGGGTGGGATTTACTGAAATGAGGCACAAGTCAATTTTCCGGCCATTTTTATGAATCTACAATTGTTCTCTTACAGGGTGTTTGTGATTGCTTTTTTGTGTTTTTTTTTGTAAGTAGGTAGCTGGTACATTTGCATTGTTTATTGCGTTATTTACCTAAATGACCCGTCAGAGAAAAAGTTGTCCTGCAGAGGACCACTTTTTTTTACTTTTCTAAAATGTCAAGATTCTTCGTGCCTAGTTACAACCGAAAACAAAATACACACGTGTCCGTCATTTTAGGTAAACAAAAAAAAAAAAAAAAAAAAAAAAAAAAAAAAAAGGCATTTCGTGCCTCATTGTAACCGAAATGCAAAATATGGATATTACTTGTCAGACATTAAATGAGGAGAATTAAAAAAAATGCAAATCCACCCTTGAACTATTTAATATATACAACTTTTTTGTATAACGAATTTTATTCATCAAATAGCTAGCGAATATCTTGCGAATTCGCTAATGAAAAATATACAGTTGCGAAGAGCTCTTTATTACGAACAAAACGAGCCCAATATCGATATACTTTTGACGTACGTACGATATTATAAAAAATATTGAAGTTTGATATATTTTTAAAAAACAAAAAAAACTTTCAAAACACACTCGTAAACCACAGGGACCAAAGACGTGCAATTCTATAAATAAGAAAAATCATTTGGAATGACCGGAATATCGTTTGGAAATAAAACCGTAAACATTCATAAATTAAAAACGGTATCCTTTTATTAATAAAACTAAAAACACCAACTTTTTTCTATATGAAGCTAAAACTTTTATTTATAAATTTATATAAACAAATTTAGTATTATTATCCTTTTATTAATAAAGTTATTACGTGTTTTTTTAATGAAAACGGTATCCTTTTATGAAACTAAAAATGGTATCCTTTTATTTATAAAACTAAAAACGCCAACTGTTTTTTATATGAAACTAAAACTTTTATTTATAAATTTATATAAATAAAAGTTTTAGGATTATTATCATTTTATCAAAAATTTATTGCCGCGTTTATTTAATGAAAAGTTATTGTATAAAAAGTTGTAAATAAAACAAAAAGCGGTATCTTTTTATTCATAAAACTAAAACGCCATCTTTTTCTCAGATGAAACTAAAACTTTATTTATAAATTTATAAAAAAAATAGTATTATTATCCTTTTATTAGTAAATTTATTACGCGTTTATTTAATGAAAACGGTATCCTTTTATAAAACTAAAACGGTATCATTATATTCATAAAACTAAACGCCAACTGCTTTTCAGATGAAACTATAACTTTATCTATAAATTTATGAAAAATTTTAGTATTATAATCCTTTATCAATAAATTTATTACGCGCTTATTTAATGAAAAGTTGTAAAAAACAATGTTACGCTTTTATTTCCAAACGATATTCCGGTCATTCTAAACGATTTTTTTATTTATAGAATTGCACACTTGTAAACCACATGGACCAAATTGCACACTTGTTACGGTTTTATTTCCAAACGATATTTCGGTCATTCCAAATGATTTTTCTTATTTATAGAATTGCACGTCTTTGGTCCCTGTGGTTTACGAGTGTGTTTTGAAAGTTTTTTTTGTTTTTTAAAAATATATCAAACTTCAATATTTTTTATAATATCGTACGTACGTCAAAAGATATCGATATTGGGCCGTTTTGTTCGTAATAAAGAGCTCTTCAGAATCAGATATTTTTCATTAGCAAATCGCAAGATATTCGCTAGCTATTTGATGAAAAAAATTCGTTATAGAAAAAAGTTGTATATATTAAATAGTTCAAGGGTGGATTTGCATTTTTTTTAATTCTCCTCATTTAATGTCTGACAAGTAATATCCATATTTTGCATTTCGGTTACAATGGGCACGAAATGACTTTTTCTTTTTTTTTTTTCTTGTTTACCTAAAATGGCGACACGTGTGTATTTTATTTTCGGTTGTAACTAGGCACGAAGAATATTGACATTTTGGAAAATTAAAAAAAAGTGGTGCAGGACAACTTTTTCTCTGACGGGTCATTTAGGTAAATAACGCTTGTTTATTTTTGTTGACGTTAAAATTATATTCTTATTTAAATAAAACCTTTTATAGATGAATCTGATACAAAACAAGCAAATCCAAAGTCCAATCACCATTTCCAAAAGTACTTATTTTTAAGCAGCTTATAAGTACTTATTTTAAGCAGAAACAATAAAGTAATCCCAATTCTAAAATGAAAGAAGTGTACAACTCATCTTGGGTATTTAGGTGTGATTTTCATTTGTAGTTGTTCTGGCTTTTGATATTGATCTTTTAGTTAGCTAGGAACTAAGGATGATAAAATTGATGGTAAATGTCTTAGCATGGTATAAGTGTCATTTGCTTAGCTATAGTTTCGTTCAAGGGTCATTTGTTGTTTAAAAAGATACGGCCTTAGCTCACGTTAAACGTATCTTGATCACACCTAAGTTAGTTACCCCGCCAGCGTCATACATATCAAAGGTTTGGGGTTTAGTTCATGTTAAATTTATCGTGATCAAATCAAAGTTTTTTAACTTCCCACTTTACTTAATTGTGGATTTTCTTAAGTTTATCCTATTCTTATGTAGTATTTTGTTTTATGTTTGTGGTTGATTCAGTACATTATTGTGTTTTTTAGGTTTTTATTTTATGAGCATCTGTATGTTTAAGTATTGTGAAATTGAAAGTAATTTGTGCAGAAAAAAAGTATCATTCACACAATGTAGTCATTATGAATAGTTTGTCGTGTGATGATGATGGTGTCGGTGCATAGCATCTACTATCACAGATGTTACTTAGAGCCAATTATCAAGCGAAATGACCTAAAAGTTCAGTCAATTATTTTGGCTTAGGATAGGCTCAAAACACGATGAGGCACCGCTTCTGGTGACTCACTTAAGGCGAGGCTCATTATAGCTTTTGAAGTACACTAGGTGGGATTCAATGAAATGAGGCACAAGTCAATTTTCCGCCATTTATTGAATCTGCAATAGTTTTTATTGGGCGTTTATAGTTTACATGAAGCCTGGTCTCATTAATCCTGTTAGAGATTTTATTTCCTACCAACTAATATTCGAACATTAAAGCATCTCATAAAATAAAATAAGTCTACAACTCATTTTGTGCTATTTAGTTATGATTCTTATTTGTAGGTGTTTTCGATTTTGATATTGATCTTTTGTTTAGGTAGGAACTTATTAGGATAATAAAATTGATGTTCAAGTCTCGGCATAGTATAAGTGTCGTTTGTTTGGCTAAAGTTCCGTTCAAGGGTCAATTGTTGTTTAAGAAGATACATGCTTAGCTCACGTTAAACTTATCTTGATCACACCTAAGTCTGTTATCCTGCAAGGGTCATGGCTATCAAATGTTTGGGATTTAGTTCATGTTAAACACTTAAACTTATCGTAATGAAATCTAAGTTTCTTACACCGCAAGGGTGACACATTTTGCTTTAAAAGTTACACATATTGCTTTAAATAAGTTAAATAGTTTTATTTAAATACTACAGGCGATTGAAGTTTTTCTACACCCAAATATATAATCCCTGATTGTTAGCATAGTTTGTTAAATTGAACCTGCTAGTTTTCTGTGATTAAGGCCTCTTATCTTATTTTTGGTTGATTTAATGATGTTCTTAATTTGATGATTTCCTCTCTCTAGATGCATCCTAATCTTTATTGGTTGCTGAGTTATCCCTTATTTCGTAGAGATTTTCTTAATCTGTCACATTTATTCTTTTGCCAAAGCCTTGTGTTATTTGATTTACCTGTCTTCTTTGAGGATCAGTTAAGTACATAGAAGGGTTTCAAATGTTTAGCTGTGAAATTTTGATACCATAATGTGGCCTCAATTTAGCAATTAATGTTTATAACGTAACTTTAATTACAACATATGCACACAATGAAACGAACAAAGTCGTTATGAAGCAATCAATCATAACTAACTAGAGTGTGTGCCATACTGCGATGTGCTTGTGATTTATTAATTCAAGTTGCAAGCTAGAAGTCAAATCGGATGGGATATTGACTAATGAATGGTTGTTTGATTACAGTGAGACGATATTAATTTATCAATTAATTTTTTGTTAAGATTTTTTTAACATAACATAGTATACATATATCTTCGTGCATTTTTGCTGTAGCACTTGTTGATACTTGATTACTTTCTACAGTTCACGCAAACTTCATCTAAGGTTGAAGAGTAGGTGTTTATAAGAACAATATTATGTATATCAAACACTATGTGCCAAACATCTCACTTCCGGAGGTGCACATAAACAACGAGAAATATACTTGTTATAAAGATATAGTAACATTTCTTCAAAGCCATCCCTTACACCATGCTCTCACCGCTATTCCAACATACATGTATCCTAAGATGTTGGAGGATTTCTGGTCTACTTGTGAGTATCACCCATCCGGAAATTACATCAGTGGTTCTGTCTGCGAGGGTAAATACTACATCAGGGTCACCATTAAAGGACTAAGAGATACTCTCAGGCTGCCACACAATAAGGAATTTAATCTACAAGTCAGTGATGCTGAGGCTAAAGAAACACTTCATCGAATTTGGTACGTAAGAGATGGAAAGCGAAGATCAAGATTGCCAGCTATGTGGAGGTACTTATCAGGCATTGTGATGATATCATTTAGAGGAGAAGTAGCTACGTTTGACGAACCCAGTCCTGTGGAGCGGCAAATCTTTCATTCTTTAGTCACGGGAACAAACATTGATTATGCTGAGCTGATCTTTAATGAGCTCAAGATGAAAGTTTTAGAGCAACCAAGGGACGTCTATGTACCATACCCTAGATTCTTATCTTTGGTCTTCCAGAAGACTATGGGTAACAAGTATACAAAAGCTGACCTTAAATTCATCACACCTAAGTTGGTTAGACATAGGATCTATCATTATGATGTTAAAGGCTCATCCTAAGCTGACCTCTGCCATGAGGAGAACGATAGAGAATCCTTATGAGCACCTACAATCGAAATCAGAAGCAGACTGTCGAGTTCAGAAGCCAACTCCTTGGATTCAGAAGCCGACTCCTCAGATTCAAGCCAACTCCTCAGATTCAGAACCTGGCTCCTCATCTCATTGTAAGTCTAAGTCATCTTCGCCTTCAAATTCTTGTAATTCAACATTGAGAGGTATATCAAAGGTCAACCCACCTAAGAGTGACCCAACTCCACCTCCACCTCCACCATCAGAAACATCTAAAGCGTCCTCTAGTCAATTATCAAAATCTCCTAGTATGAACAAATCCTCCGAAACAAAAACAAGTGACAAAGAACAACTTACACCCTCAAAGGTGACCGCTACTACTGCAACATTGGAGGCAATAGCTGATCTGGATATTGATAACCATGAGCCTAACCGAGATACTTATTTCACACCATCCCCATCTCATAACCATCACTCCTCACCGAATACGACACAGCAAGACCCTCCAACTGATAGTTCCACCATACTTCAAGCTATTATGGCATTGACTTCTAAAGTTGATACTATTAGTTCAAACCAACAAGATCATCAAACCAACACCGACGCCATACTTCAAGCTATCACTGCATTGACTTGCAAAGTTGTTGTTATGAGCTCAAATTTGGAAAATATAAAATCCTATATGGCTACTCTTCAAACCAACACCACTACCCAACAAGACCGAGATGAACAAGAGCTAACCACTTTAAAAGCCCAAAACCAAAGCCATCATACCTCTGTCCAAGGCTTGACTTCACAAGTTTCAGCTTTGGAGTCTGAGATGAAGGCCGTCCATCATACCCTTCACACCCTACAAGACAACACAGTCACTTCCGATGCTAAGCTGACAGAAGACATTGACGCAATCAAAACGCAGCATTTCTGTTTTTCTGTGCAGCTGGAAAATTTTAAAAACCTTCAAGAAAAGGTTCACACCACTGCCATAAATACACAGACAGCAGTGAACAACCTTAATGATCTGTGTGTTGCAGTACAAACCAGCTTAGGCAACTTATCTAATGGTTTCCTTGCAAATGTGGCCAATTCAAGCAAAGATCTTGAATCCTTGGATGCAAAGGTAGGAGCTGGCTTCAGCATGGTTCAGACCACTACAGGAATTAATAACCATTCGCCTGATAATCTGAATGAGCAAGTCAATAAATTGGTTAAAGCTTACACTTATCAACAGCCAGCTGTACCATTCAGTTCAGATAAAGATGACTCTAAGACCTCTAGATTTAAAAGAAAGAGAGGTTGAAAAGCGAGCTCTAGAAGAGTACATCTCTTTTGTTAATGGTATGGTATATGTAATCAGATGCTATCTTAACGTTATAATATTCTAATTACTAGTTTAGAGTCGTTTAGTTACTTTGTTATGATGCATCTTGACCCATGCTTAACTACAGTAACCACTAAGACATAATTTTTACTGGGTGTTGTACAGTTCTGAATGGGTTGGCAGTTTTGCAACCTGTCTGGAATTCAATAAATTTTCCCCACATAAGGACAATACAACACCATTATGTGGCAATCACCCTCATAATGTTTGAGGCAGAATTGCTGAGTTTTGAACTTTTGATTGTTAGAAATAGTTGAGCTTATCGGTGTAAAGATAATAAAGTAGTTTTTGGAAGAACAGAGTCTCTATATCTGATTAGTACTCCGTATGATACAGTGATGCGCCATTAACATCATCTTGATTTAAAAAGATTAGATTTGTGTTGGTAAAACT
>CM040245.1:211123987-211192472 GCA_022545495.1 Chrysanthemum lavandulifolium
TTTAGCCTTATTTAAAAATGTTACAGCCGCTTTTTTCAATATTTTGCCTCGCAACATTACATTGTAGCTGATTGGTGAATCAGGGAGGTGCTTGGAAGCGAGTGGGCTTTTATTCGGCCTATATGCATCTCCAAAATTTTGAATTTCAAATTCTTCGATGCTTCAATTTCTCTCAAGACTTTCATCTTCGATGCTTCATTCTTCGATGAAGCATGTAATGACTTTATAGCGCTACACATCGTTAACCTAATTAGTCTAGAATATTTAAGTTATCCGCTAAATTGAAATAATGGGATCATTAAGCTTTGAATTGATTGGCTAATTTATCGTGAAATTTAACATGCTTTAGATTGATCGCCTCGTGAAAGTAGACACACTATAATTCCACATTTTAAGCCTTTTTATTGTTGCCAAGCATGAAGCATGTAATGACTTTATAGCGCTTATACATCGTTAACCTAATTAGTCTAGAATATTTAAGTTATCCGCTAAATTGAAATAATGGGATCATTAAGCTTTGAATTGATTGGCTAATTTACTGTGAAATTTAACATGCTTTAGATTGATCGTTCTGTGAAAGTAGACACACTATAATTCCACATTTTAAGCCTTTTTTTATTGTTGCCGAAGCATGAAGCATGTAATAACTTTATAGCGTTTACACATCGTTAACCTAATTAGTCTAGAATATTTAAGTTATCTGCTAAATTGAAATAATGGGATCATTAAGCTTTGAATTGATTGGCTAATTTACTGTGAAATTTAACATGCTTTAGATTGATCGTTCTGTGAAAGTAGACACACTATAATTCCACATTTTAAGCCTTTTTTTTATTGTTGTCGAAGCATGAAGCATGTAATGACTTTATAGCGTTCACACATCGTTATACTCTTTCTAAAAGGTTAGTCCATCCTTTTAATTGGATAATTTAAAAAGAGAGGTTTGGTACAATAGAAAATATTATTCTTAGTTAATCTTTATGGTTTCATATAGGATTTTATATTTCCGTAACCATGATCATCCACAATCTCCGCTCTTCATGACTAACAAAACCACAACTTTTCATTTTTAAGGCCGCCTGTGATATTTTTCTTTTAAGCTTAAAGAATTATAGCTTTGGCTATCGATTTTTATCCATTTGTTTTATAAACATTCACCACTTGCTTGCACAATATTGGTAATAATGTAGGTCATACAACGTGTTTTGCTAGAAGATGCCAAACTAACCAAAGGCCAATGACTTATCCGTTGGTAAGTGATAGATAATGTTACACCCTCACGCTCCAAATACTATTGTTTGCCTTTCTATCTTAATTTTTCCAAAATAATTCTTTATTTTATAAACATATAGTTAAAAGCCATTGGTTTGAGCTTTATTTCAAAATTTTGTGTGATAAATTGACCCATTTTGAAATGGATGGGTTATGCAGTCGGATTTCAAGTTAAAGGGTAACTATTTGATTTTCATTAACATGTCGGCATCAGTAGTGAGCAGAACTTTATTGTCGAGGGGCAAAATATGATAATTTTAGAAACTACACAAAAATTGGTCCGTTAGTGGGGGAATTACAAAAATAATGTAAAATTTTCAAAATTTACACTATACGCACGGGGTCACATGACCCCCGGACCCTTCGCCTCCGCCTAATCGGGCCGGCATAAAGTTTTTACATTTTCAATGTGTCGATTGTTTTGGTTTCGTCAACAATTTTGATATGTTTCTTAATTTTTTCATCTAAAGATCGAGGAATCATGTTACGATTTGTAAAAATTTCTTCTTGATATGTTGTTAGTTGAGGTGGAAAGATGAGTGCCTATTGACAGATTTGCTAAGGAATCAAAAGAGTTTCAAGTAAAGTTATATATAACCGAGATCAATATAGACCCGACCACCCAAAGTCAGAAACCGACCACAGCTTATGATGGTTATGATGACGATGACCAAATTTTAAATTAGTATCGCTATACAATTATTTTAAATCGTAAGTGGTCATGTGTTTCTTTCCTCCCGATCATGCAATAGTAGAGAGGACTATCTGGTTATCAGAACACCCCAAAATCACACTGTGACATAAGACTATTTGGGGTATTACTTAGAGGATCATAGTCATAAGTTATAGAAAACGACTCTAAAGAGGCGCTTAATAAAAGGTCGTTACCATTTCATAAAACTCAAGTGTTTTGGAAACACAAAAGGGAATACCACATGTTTTGAAGCTACATAAAAGATAGTTTAAATGTTTACTTAAATGATAACTTTAATTGAAAACAACACCACTTCACGCATCCCATGACGCTCCACTCCGCCTTCATGAAATCCTAATTAGCACCGAGATGACATGCTTAAAAGGGTCAACAAAAGTTGAGTGATATTCATAGGTTTAAATAAATGGTTGAACACAAGTAAAAGATGATAATTGCTACGAATACAATCACCATGGAAAATGAGATTATTATTATGCACTAAGCTCATGACACCAAACTAATCGCATACACCTAATTACCGTGTAAGTAATAATATCGCCTCGATGGAATTGCCAATCCATAGTTAACCAATATAGTGCGCTCCCGGTTATTTCCGATAACCGAGTCGGGTCGTTAATTCCCATAGTACTATCCACAATATTCGCTCACCGCAAGTGATTAATGGTTCATGATGCGGACTTATGGCGTGCAACTTAGGCTATAATAATAATGATCGTGCAAGCATACGGTTTAAGAAAAGACTTGTGTTCTAGTTTATAGCATGCATCTCCCTCGCGGGTTTGAAAGAAATAAGTAAAGGCGAGGCTATGAACTCACCTTAGCAAAGTAGTATCCGAGTAGTGAAAGAGTCAAGTAAAAGATGCACCAAGCACCGCCACGCGACCTATAATTTGTATATCAATACTTTAATTAATACATTTGTATTTCGAATTGATAATGTTTATATACACCAAAAGTTTAAGTTATTTATGTTGTGTGTCGCTTATTATTGAACATGGGAACCTTGGCTCATGGAAGTGCTTAGGTATACACAAAAGTATTGAAATGGTCGAGGCTTGGGTCGTCAGAACCGGAAGATGATGTACTAAGATATCGCAAACAAATAGTAAACGATGAAGTTATAAAGACGCCGCTTAAAATATGTATTTAAGGAAAGTAATAGTTTTATTATAATGGTAAAATAAAATAAATTTCGCTTTATATGTTATAATTGTCTTTAGAAAAAATGGGTATGACTCATTTATATGTCTAAAATATATTTGGTGACTAAGTGTAGGAAATTATTATTGTTTTAAAATAAAATTGCTTAGTATAAATTATGAGTTAATGGTACTGCTAGTCGCTTATATCATATGCTTGTAAAATGAGATATCGTGAAATAATATTGAAAGTAATTATGTCAAACCGGTAGGCGAGCGAGTTGTGAACGAGGCTGGAAGGATCGAATGGACAAGTAATCGTGAGTACGCTTAAAATGACGATTTCATATACTTAGTGTTATGCAATTTACTTGTTTGCCTCACTTTGTAAAACCTTATGTTTCAAATGAAAATTGTGTACATAATCGCTTTTGAAATGAATGAACATTAAATGGGCTTCGCCTAGTAGCTAGAAGTCAAGCAGGCCCAAATTGGCGTGGTTGAGGCCCACCGCCAAACCAGACGTACTCAATATGTGAAGAAAAGAGTAGTACACTTAAAAGAAATAAACATGACATATGAAGAAAAGGCATTTACCAAGC
The DNA here is from genome assembly GCA_022545495.1 of Chrysanthemum lavandulifolium. NCBI lineage: Eukaryota > Viridiplantae > Streptophyta > Magnoliopsida > Asterales > Asteraceae > Chrysanthemum > Chrysanthemum lavandulifolium. The sequence goes on from CM040245.1 coordinate 211,127,716, forward strand.
ACATTCGAATGGGTAAACAAAAGAAAGGCGGCAAGAGGTCACAAAGGTTCTTTGGGTAAGCATTTGTCACGCCGAGGATCTTCAAAGTGTAGTCTGTGTCGCTCAAGTCATACCCATAAGATTGGCATTACTCGAGTAGAGTTTGAAACTTACAAAAGCAACAAATATGTCACAAAGTTCGACATGTATAGAAATATGAGACCCAAACTTTAACGACTATACAATGTACCCGGTTAACTAGATGAGTAAACTTTCGAGGGGCGCTTTTGTGACGACAATAACAAGTGGGAGCTACTATCACTCCAACAACAAAACTCAAACACAACTTAAATATTCACCAAGGATTTTAACCCATCATCTAATTAGTTATTACTACCATCTTTATGTTTCAAATACAACTCGATGACAACTATAAGCTAGAATCCAAAAGATACCAAATGAGCAAATAAACACCCTCGATGCGAGGTCTTAACCACGTACCGTAATAAGACACGAGCAAGTCATGGAGATAAGCAAGATGGTAAGTCGAGTACACCAACAATTAAACGAGGAAAGCAAGTCGATTAAGGCTTCTAGTGAGCTAACGAATTAAGTCAAAAGATAAGCCAATACTTCTTACCACACAACGACTATAACGACTACACTAGCATAACAAGCTCTTGACATAAACATTTAACAAGTTTTAAACTTTGCTTTCAATTTCTTGTTTTGTTTTCAGACGCATCACAAAGAATAAAAAGAACTAACCATCAATTTATTTATGATTTGACTTTATCCTTGTTAACTCAATATCATGACTAAACTAATATCAAGATTACAACAAGAATAAAACTAGAAAAGGGAAACATGAACCTTGCCAAGCCAACGAAGACCGCTCAGGATTCACAACTTCCACTCCAAACCCAATTCGAGCACTCCAAAGCTTGATACGAACCCTTCTTTTTTGTGATGAAAGTAAGTGAGAAGTGTGTGAAACCCAGTCCTTCGTGGCCTTTAAATAGTGTAGATGGGAAACTTCTCTTGGACCATTCAAGGCGGGGATAGCTTAGAGTCCTTTTAGGAAATCTCACAAGGGCTTCACGTGGTTCCTCCTGCTTTCATCTTCACTGTGGTCCAAAGAGGACAAGGGTCCTTTGTTGTTGTCGATTTCTTCATGGGTTAAGCCAAGAATGGATCAAGTTTTGTTATGTTGACTTTGTAAGGTGAGGAAAAGAAGTTTGGAGGATAACTAATTTGGAGATGGTGGAGCGTGCAGGGAGGATTAAGAGAAGGGACGAAATTGGTGATGAAGGATGGCAGAGGTGGGCGTTGGTTTCAGAGGAAATGTATGGTGAGAAGATGATAAAAAGGAGGGAGGCGTGGGTATGTGGGGATAGGTTGATTTATTTGTTTATTTATTTTACTTTGTAATTAGTATATATTTTGTAACAAGAGTATTAGTAGTTGTTAGTTTGTGTATTATTTTGATATTAGATGTATTTTATACTCCGTTGCTAACCCGTAAACGTATAACTTTAAACGGAGAAGTTATATTAATTATATTTTTGGACACGTTTTAATTAAACTGGTATGATTGTATGACTTTCGACCTTATTAATTCGTATTTATTTTTCCCGTTTTCTTTTATTAAACTGGTACGCGTGCGGACTCGTAAGACAAGAAAATCTTTCTTGTGAGATCGATTGAGGAATCAAGAATATTAAGCAAAATTACATAAGACTACTCGACAGTATAAATTTTATGCAAGAAACGAAATGTACATGCTAAAATGTTTAACTTAGATCAAATCAATTTTGATAAATGCCTAGTTCATAAACATGAAGATTTAAAATAGCGAAAATTTTCGTGTGGCTACAGCTATATGTGTTGATTTCATGGACTATGTGGTTCGTGTTCAAGAAACTCAAAGTTAGGAGCTTTTTGTTGTGACTCTACTCTTCTCTTGACACTAAAGTTTCAATATATTTTTATGCCCATCGTGAAAATCATATTCAATAAACTTGAAATACTATTAATACTTCTAATTTCTTATAATATGTGATAAGATGTCACATGACATGGCAATTCTTCCTTATTATCTCACGGTGTTGCACATTGTATACATACCACATACCGTTATTTTACGAGAAACTCATTTTGATTGTCATGTATTGTTGTAAGGCTTATCTTATGAGACATTGTATTGGATCAAAGAAATGCTTGTCAGAACTTGGTTCCTTTCTTAGTTCAGAGTACATGGGAAACATTTGAGGTTTTGAGTTATATTTTGAATACTTGGAAACAATTAGTTGTCGGTGTTATTCTCTAGGTTCGGATATGACATGACACTTTGTATATATACGTATCACATACCTTTGGGTTTGACTATTAATAAATTGTAGTATGTGTAAAGATTTTTTAGCAAAGGGCAAATATAATGAGAATCCAATCTATGTGTAAGAGCACTCCATCCTTAACCGGTAACGCTCATATCGGCATTTTAACGCCGTTAGGGCGTAGCATCTGCTGGAAGAGATAATGTTTAACGCCGCTGGTCCCAAGCCGTTACCACCATAACGCGCTATGCATGCAAAAAAATCAAAAATTTTCATTTCAAGTCCTCTAACGGCTACTAGCCGTTAACTTTAAAAAAATTCAAAACCACCCTAACGCCTAGTTTTTATTAAAAAATAAAAATAAAAACCTTTTTACCACTATAAATACACAATTAAACACCATTTTTTCCACACTTCAACTACTAAATCCTCTCAATACTCTCAATCTTTCAACTTCCTAACTGCAAAAAAACAATGCCTGGAGGCAACGACGATACTTTCTACAATCTTCTCATGGTGGGTGGAATCCTCAAACCCGGTTCATCATCTAACCCAATGCGGGTTCATCTTCAAACCCCAACCCACTAGGCACTTCAAGCCAAGAAATGTGGCAACAACATCAAACATTATTGTTTTGGCAACAACAAACCAACAAAGCACCTTAAACTCCAACTTTCAAAACCTACATTCACACAACAAATACAACAATCACAAATCAAACACAAGATGTTGTCAGACACCCACATCACCTCCAAAAAGGAAAAGGCCGATTGTTTAAAATCAAAAAATCCAAAGACCCCGAGCCCGAACCAATTGATTCTCACGAGAGGTTGTCATATCGCGCTGAATTCAAAGCAGAGAAGCGCATACTTGCAAGGTGTTACATAGTCGTTTTGAGGGTCCAAAAGTTGGAAAGTGCCAACCTAGAGATACGCTTTGGTATCGGGTCGAAATGAGTTCAATAGACTCAACTTTCAACCGCGCACCAAGGACATGATGTCAAGAATGGACAACGTTGGAACAGATATGCACAAAGTTCAACTCTTGTTACATACGTGCGCAACGGGATCAACGGCGGTGAAAGTGAGCGGATGATGAAACGGGCAAAGCAATGGTATCGTGAGGAAAACAGGGAGCACTGTTGGTCTTGATGACGCTGGGATGTTTTCGTCATTATAAGAAATGGGAGACGCCGAACCGGTTGATTTAACCGCTGAAGTCCCAAGCCAAACAAACGAGGCTTTGTTTGGTAATGATGAACAACCACGCCCATGGGAAAGAAACGTATACCAAGAAAGCAAGATCCGAGACTACAACAAGTAATCGGGGAACAAGCACCTGAGGAACGAGCTCACCACTTATTTCACCGAAACTATGGCAAACGAGTATCGCTTGAAACGAGAAGTCTCCGGCGGGCAGATCGGGTCGCGCAGCAGAAAAGATCTCATAATAACAAGGTCGAAGAGATAAAGTTTTGATGACGCCATCTTGAAGGGCAAGATCCAATGGTCGTGCAAAGGATCAATGACTTAAAAAGATCGAATCATCAAAAATATAACTTGAAACCTCGTCAAGAGATCGTATTCGTTATATTTATTATTATTATTATTATTTTTGCGCCGCTTTTTTTTTTTTTTTTTTTTTTTTTTTTTTTTTTTTTTTTAATTGCGGTGTTTTTTTTTTATTTCGTTGTATTTTTTTTAATTTTTTTTAATCTCAGATTGTAATATGTTTTAGTTTTAATGAAATGTTTGTTTTAGTTTAATAAACGAAGTGTTTGTTTTAGTTTAGGGTTGAAATTGAAAATATGAAATATTATCGTGTTATGCTGTTTACGGATGTTATTATATGTGTTTTTGGGGATGATGAATGGTAAATGTTAAAAGTTCGATGTGGCTACGCTGGACGCGTTATGGTGTTAAGATGAATTCGAAGCTGTTGAAAGAGTTGCACAAAGTAGTTGTGCACATATATTACCTCGGCCTTTTTTTTTTTTTTTTTTCAATTATTTATAAAAGAAAGGTTAAATAAGATATATTTAAGCAACCCGTGTGTTACACGGATGTTAAACTAGTTATCACAAGATAAAGATTCGGGTCTTAGTAGAAAAGGAAAAGAAGTCTTAAAACTTTAAGACAAAAATTTTATTAAGAAAAGAATAGAAAATTAATGTAAAATTTAATAATTTAAGTCTTATTTAAACCATGTAGTAATTCCTCCAATAATGATATATTTTAATAGAATTGTTTATTAAAAACCCATTAAACTTATAATCACCAATTTCACGCTAAAATTTGAAAACACTATTAATAATTTAGACGTTATACTTTTGAAAAACATATATCTACTACGCTATAAAATATTTAAGGCGTGCTAAATAAGGAATGTTTAAAATGAAAAATATTACTCGCCATAAAAATAGTCACCGGAGACCCGCCACCGCATTACGCGAGTACCGTTATAGTGTTTTCATTATTCTTAAAGATGATGATAATGGTGAAGGAGACACGTTTTGTTTGGCTTTAATGACATAAGTGATGCAGGCTTATTTGTGATGTTAAATGGTTGGTGTAAACTTAAAAAAAAAATATATGAAATCAAGTGAAAATTAAATAAAAGTACATAAACGGCATTTTACTAACAGATTATATCGTTTCATGGCTTAAATGGCCATTTTACTTTTTGAGGGATGTAAAGTGTTAGAATGTTGCTCAACAAAGGATGGTGATAGTCAAAGTTTTTGGCATGAATGATTAGTGCGAAATGGACAAACCAAAGTGATGATTTTGTAGTTTACTCCAGATAAAATGAGGTTTTTGAGGAAGGAACTTGTATAGCTAATCAATCATACTTGTTTTGTACCAAAAAAAAACCCATACTTGCTCCACACCTTATACGCATGTGATGCGACGGACCTCCCAAAACTTTGAGCTTTTACTTATAATTGCTTAAAGGAAATACAACTATGCCTTTCCAAATTAACTGATATAGCACTCGGCCCTTCAAGTAAATTTATCCAAGTTTGATATTGTTGTTTAAAATAGTTTGAGCATGAATTTAACACGTACTGTGTTTTTGTGTGCATGTGGAGATTTTGATCATTTTCATCTCGTAATAGCATAGTGTGGATGCTAGTTTTATATTGTGACACTTTATGACACAGTGTACATAATTCATTTCGTGAATCTTAGGACTTGTTATGGAGTGTATATTATGAACACAAAGGGGGAACACGAAAGTGGAACTTGGGTGTTTGAGTAGTGTCTTAAACCCATAGCTGAGTTGTGCGTTTGACTTGGGAACCCGCTATGTAATCGAAAGCCGGTTTTGAGAAAAAAAATTGTTGAATCACTGATTAAACCATGAACCAGTAGCTCGGTCGGGTTTACTAAAACCGGTTGTTAAAACATTGAGCTCGAGGGTTCACAAATAAATAAACAAACAAAAACAAAAATTTCAAAATAGTCATTTTCAAACAACTAGTAAGTTTTTATCGAAAACTAAGAATCACAAAAACCTTTTAAATTACTAAATATCTAGTCATTTTAAGGGTGAACACGTAAAAATGAGTAAACCGATTGAACCATAGTAATTTGGCCGGTTTTGGTCGGTTTAACCTTCGTTGTTTGGCTGGTTGGTTTGAGAATGAGCATTCATTTTTATAAGTATTGATTTTAGATTAAGGATTAATTTCATATATCACCATTGAACATAAATTTATATATACCCAAAGTCAAAGATTGAACGCAGATAACGATAAATGCTTTTTTTATGCGTCGTTTGCCAGATACGAAATTTTCAATAAAAAGGATGAGAGATACGAATCAGATTAAACACCACTAACCCTTTTATTATTATTTATTTTATAAGTAATTGTGACTCATGTTGCTTGGTCCTTGGTTTATGCAATAAAAACATTTCAAAATCTGTAAACTGGATTAACCGAACCGACTCTAACAGTTTGGCTGGTTGGCTTGCCCACTAGGCCCCTAGTCATTTTGGTTTGGCAAATCACATTTATTGCTAACCTTCATAAATACGCACAATGGTTGTTTCCATGAAATTCAACCCATCATGTATGATTTTATCGGTGTTCTAAAAAGCGCCAAAACGCTGAGCGCGGGCTTCCGGCGCCACCGAAATGGATCAAGGCGTGAGGTTTAGGCTCTCATGTGAAAGGCGTGGGATAAAAGCGTGAAAAGACGCCTTGATCGAAGGCATGCCATTTTGTAAGATTTTGTGAGTTTTACGAATTTTGGCTTGAATTTCTAGTATTTAGTTTATTTCTTCTTGTGATCGAATTTCAAACTTAATTCCTTGGGGCCTCAGATTTGAGCACGTGTATTTGAGATTTGGCCTTAGTATTTGAAATTTCTTAAAAATAATATAAAATTATAAATACATAAATCTATAAATATATTTTTTTTGCCTTAAGACGCTTTTTAAACACCAAGGCACGCAGCTCGAGGCTTGAGGCGTGATTGTGCCGCCACGCCACGCCACGCCTTTTAGAACATTGATTTTATGAATGAACTTTTACCATTTTCAAAACTTACATTCACAATTCAATCTCAATCGCGACGAAATTAAGACCAAATATGACAAGACATAAAGTTTTGGAACCGTAATATAAAACATATTTTGATGGACTGTAGGGTGTGCATGGTTCGGTTTGGGTGGTTTTTATTGAAACCAAACCGAACCACAATGTTCGGTTTTTAGAACCCAAAACCGAAACCGCTCGGTTTTTATGGTTCGGTTTTCGGTTTTAGTTCGGTTTTCGGTTTTAACCATAATATTTGGGTATACCAAATTATACCAACAAACTTGTTTTACGTATAAAATTAGTTTTCTTCTTTACTTTTTTCAATCTAAGCATAATAATGTTTATTGCACAATTCTACAATTACAAACATATAAACGACATACACATACAAGTGAACATACATGTAATCATTATCGAATACTCATTGATTTATTCACACAAAATACGCATACACGACAAACACACATATAAATATAAACATTAAGATAAATATATTATAAATCCACTCACAAAATAAATATGAATTTATAAATTTGATTTATTTAGTTATTTAATCATATTATATTAATTAGATATGAGATATTATTATATAATAAACCAGGTTCGTTTGGTTCGGTTTTGCGGTTTGGTTTTGACGAAACCGAAATCGAACCGCATTTTTCGGTTTATGAAAAGTAAAACCGAACCATCGGTTTTAGTTTTGGTCGGCTTTTTCGGCTTCGGTTCGGTTTCGATTTTTTCGGTTTGTTTTTGCTCACCCCAGTGACCACGTACATTTTAGATATATTTAAAAATGGTTAATTACTTAAAAAGCGATCAAACTCGACAATTTTACCGTCAGATGTAGCCATGTTTATTTTTTCTAATGTGACACTAAACATTCGAATTTCGTACATTGTGTGTACCAAAGTGACGACCGTTAGTAAATAACTTAGCATCGTTAGTCCTTTATACTAACGACGTTAGTAACAACTTAAACTCCGTTTCTCGTGTCAACTTGGCATCGTTAGTCCCATATACCAACGACCATTAGTAAATAACTTAAAATTGCGTTGCTTTGGCACGCGATCTTATTTTTACGTTTTGTTTTTTTACGTTTTGACATTTTTACGCCGCCTCTTTTTACATTTCACCTATCTTTTACGTTTTCATTTGTTTTTCACGCTGATCATCGTTTTCGTTTGGCGTCCGTTTTTACGCCGAAAACATAAAAACAGATGAAAACATAAAGCAAACAGACGATAACGTAAAAAGGGCGAAACGTAAAAAGAACAAAAACATATAATAAGAATAGACGACGTTAAAAAACGAGGAAATGTAAAAATGACAAACGTAAAATAATGTATCTAAACGTAAAAGAATGACGAAAAGGTAAAAGACGGTCAAATACGAAAAAACATACGAAACGTAAAACGATTGAAAACGAAAACGGTGGTTAACGTTAAAAGATGTGGAAAACTTAAAAGAGGTCGAAACGTAAAAAACAATGAAAACGTAAATAATTAGACAAAACGTAAAACGATAGAAAACGTAAAAAGGACGAAAACGTAAAAATCGAAACGTACAAAACTTAAGAAATGAAATTTTAAGTTATTTACTAATGGCCGTTAGTATATAAGATTAACGAGACCAAGTTGACGCGAGAAACGGAATTTTAAGTTATTTACTAACTAGTTAAGATAAAGGACTAACGACGCCAGTTATGTGATTAACTATCCATCGAAGACACACAACGATATAAATTGAATGTTTAGTGTCACATTAGAAAAAATAAACATAATATTGTAACGATAAAAATGTCAAATTTGATACCTTTTAAGTAATTAATCATTTATAAAATTGGTATTTTTTTCAAATTAATACTATATAAAATAAATAAATAAATAAAGATCCACGTTCCAAGAACCACATTTCGTACACATATCTACGGAGACGAGATCATCCATTACAAACAAGAAAACACATGCCAACAAGTATAGTTTGATTCCATAAATGTCAAATCACTAAAAAGAAATGTGAACAAAGGATGTCACTAGAAACCAAAAATATTAAATTAGCACCAACAAATTCTCTTAGAAAACAACAAATAATCACAATCAAAAGAAATTTCCTAGTAGCAACCAAAAAAATCACAACTGAAATGGAAAATTGTCACAAAAAATGCAACACCGCAAGTAATGAATTAAGAAAAAGTAATAAGCAAAACTTTGTAGTACATACAAAGGTTGAACAAAAAAGTAAATAGCAAAAGAAGATAAAAATGCACATCAAAGAAGAAAAGATAAGTAAAAGAAAGAATTATAAATAACTATTTATGTAACACAATCAAGTGTGTTTGTTATGTGAGTTTGGATAAAAGATTAGCAATTAGTGTGCAAAATGTGTGTGTGAAATTAGAGAGTTGATGAAAATGGTTTTTATTCAATTCGTGCAGACGCTTAAATGTGACTTTGCAACAAGAAAGCATGTTTGGACATATACTTGTCAAAGACAAATTTACCCTCTCATTTAACGAGCTAAATAATTTTGGACCAACAATGAAAACCAAAACGTTAAGAAAGTTTTTCGAGAATTTTATTAATATTAATATGTTCTTTCAATTTATATAGAGACGCAAAGTTCAAATGAAGAATAAAATACGTGCTAGCTCTTTTGTATTGAAATTTATTTTTTACAAACTACGTTTGGATGTATGTAAGTGTCATAATATTGCTATGAGAATTAAACGTGAAATTTACATCTAGGACCACCGATGTATAATGTATTGAAAGAAACAACTCACCGATGTATAATGTACTGAAAGAAAAGTTGTTTCATGAAAAGAAAAGATAGATTTACATTATTAAAACTTTTTTTTAGCAAACATTATTACAACTTCAACAACACAATTGTCTAATATGTCGACACCATTTAAAAAGTAGTAAGGTAGTCTTTTTGTTTTTCTGGGAAAGAGGCCTTAAATGCCTTTTAACCTAAACCGTTCGGACGTTAAAATCGACATTTTAGTCGCTCGGACAAGTCCCTCTAACCTGTTTATCACACTTTTTTTTTTTTCCGCTCAAACGCTTTAATAGAGAGTAATCAAGATCTTCAAGAAAGGTTGATCAGATTATTAGAGGGTGTCTGAATACCTCTTGCCTCCATAGGCTCTTAACGACAAAAAAAAAAAATAGTAGGAGCAAGAAATGTGCAGCTCAAACACGAGTTTTTTCCCGTTAGACGCGGTCGATTCGACATTTTAGCGAAACCTCGGTTGATTGAGTTTTTTTTCGTTTAGATGCTGCGGTTCGATTTTGATTCGGTTCGATTTGATTAGGTCTCTAAAAACAAACACCACCCAAGTAGAATAAGGTCACAAAAAGATCAACAATTTTGTAATATCATTTTCAATTTTTCTTTTTTTAATCAAACATACTATGTAAAAAGAACCAAAATCACAACAAAAAACATATCTCACAAAAATAAATAGATAAAAAACTCTCACACACAAACACATGTAATTGTTCTGGTCGTCTAATATAACGAATTTTTCAAAATTAAGATGGGGGACGCATTTGTTTTGTGCGAAGTAAGGGAATGACGCGTTCAAAAAGAGGAGACCTACCGAATGATTCGATCTTGGTACGGCTAGTCTTAAAATTCAACATAGACAACACATTTGGTTGACATCAAAAAGTCTAAAACTTTGAATCACAATTTTCTAATAATATATCAAACACAGTTTAAAAAGTAGAAGGTCTTTATCACAAAACATTTTCATACACACGGAAAACATTCTCAAAAAAAAGAAATCCTACGTACTAAATTAGGTAAGGGTCCCACTCAACACATCTCACCCGCCACATAAAGTCAAGTTGATGAATGTCGACTCTTGTTCTTGTTCTTTCCTTTAGCCTTTTCACTTGACGTCATTTTATCTCCTATATTCTCTCAACTTTATAAAAACCATACAAAAATGGGTAACAATCAAGAAAAACTGAGACTAATTTATGGTTATGAGGAGGATGATTATTATGATGATAAGATTTGTGGGTGTGTTTGTTTGGGTAGATTTTGTAGGAAATTAAAGGGTTTATGGAATGGAATGATTGGGGTTTTGGTTAAAGGTTGGCAAATGGGTCGAAATGATCCTCGAAAAGCTGTCTTTTCGGCGAAAATGGGGTTGGCTTTGGCTTTGATTTCTTTGTTGATTTTTTGGAAAGAACCTTTGCCTGATATTAGTGAACATTATGTTTGGGCTATACTTACTGTTGTCGTTGTCTTTGAATTCAGTATAGGTAACTGTTGTTTCACTTATTCTTGGTAATTTTTATACCCTTTACTAAATTTCATGTTTCTTGATCTTATTTGGGTTAAAAGTTGAATCTTTATGCTAATCTAGTGATATATTGATGAGAAATTGATACCCTTTTTCTAGAATTGTGTTTCTTGGTTGGTGTTAATTTATCCTGTTTTTCTGATATGTTTCGGGTTGCAATTTGACGCAGCTGATGTGAATTGGATACTCTTTTTTTAGTTTCATGTTTCTTGGTTGTGATTTGCGTGTTTTAAGTTTATTTTGTTTGGAATTATAATGGTTGCAAAGAGGTGTTTCGATCCTTGGATATATGTTTTGAAAGTGCATTTAATAGTACCAAATAAAATATGTTGAAGGGTTAGTGGTTGGATATTTTATGTCTTAAATGTTGATGTTGTTGAGTATTTGTATGTTTCTGATGGTTAAAGATATACTATAAAAATACTTAACTAACAAGGAAACATCAGTACTTATACTTTCCCTTTTGAGTTTTGATAATCAGTTTTGTTGCAACTAGTTTCAACCTGATAAATCTACCCCATGAGGCCGTGCTAATAAACAAAAGCAAGTTACGCAAAGATAAGACATTTTTTTTACCAGTTATTACCTAGTTGAATGCCTAGGGATGGAGTACAAATGTTTAATATAGTTTCGTATCTTTGTCAATTATAGGGACCGATATCAATTTTGAAGTTAAGAATTGCACTCTTGAGATCCATATTGAGATTCAGTTTGTATTTATTATCATGAGAGTGGGGTTTGAGGGTTAGGGTGAGGTGGGGTAGAAGATTAATGGCTTGTTATACCCTATCATTGCGTCTCAAGCTAACTAACAGGACCACAATAATTTTTATATCGGAATGTTTCTTGTTAACCATATGATAATGAGTTTTATGTTTCCCCGTTTTCTTTATTGTGTTTTTTTTACCATCTCGTAATATGGAAAATGCTTTTCTTATGTCAATCTGAAGTCACAATAATGTTTGAGAGGACATGATTATAATTTTATAAAAGAAGTGGATATAGTTGCTGTAAGAAAATTTATTGCTGAGATAAAAGTTAAATTGTTACTTGGTTATCTGATTCTCACTGTGATTCTTCATGGATCAATAATCTTTTGATTTGTTATTTTGTTATTTAGGAGCAACCTTTAGCAAAGGATTTAACCGTGCGTTAGGGACTTTGTCGGCTGGTGGACTTGCTTTAGCCATGGCAGAGTTAGCTCACATGTGCGAACGAGCTGGTGTTGTCTTGGATGAAGTTGTTATTGTCGCCAGCATATTTACAATAGGTAACTACCATATTTTTTCCCAATAGCTGTATAATAAAGGTGACAAAATGCTAAGACTGGGTAATTATCGGGTCAGCACGGGTCAGGTTGGGTTAGCCTGAAACAGTTTTTGCTGGAAAATCTTAATGTATGTCTAAATAGTTAGTGTGTCAAATCCGATAATATTTCAGTAAGTATCTAATGAATAAAACTGGTTTAGGAGATTTTATGCATTAAAGATACTCTTTGGCGACTTTCTCCTTGCTTGATCCATTGAACCTGTTTCCTTTGAAGCTTGACTTATTAGAGATCAATATACCCTGAATCAACCCGTGTCTAAATGAACGGGTCTACATCAGCGCCTCTACGTTATGGTACTGGATTTGGCATCTTAAGATGATATTCACCAATATTTCTTAAAATGTAAATGCACATGTTTTGCAGGATCAATTGCGACGCTTGCAAAACTTTACCCCACACTGAAGGCCTATGAATATGGGTTCAGAGTGTTCACATTGACGTATGTTTATATAATGGCTTCCGGTATCGCACAGATGACTTTCTAGAAACAGCTGTCAGTCGTTTTTGCTAATTGCACTAGGTGCTGCTGTGAGTCTGCTTGTGAATGTTGGCATCTATCCCATCTGGGCTGGTGAAGATTTGCATAATTTGGTGGTTAGAAATTTCTTTGGTGTTGCTAACTCCCTTGAAGGTATTTAATAATTAGTATTTACTATCTCTTAAATTTTGATTCAAGACAATCTCTTGTAAGGTCAAACATATGAAGTTTCAAAAATGAAGTTCGTTTGGATTAAACACGGTTATTTAGTTTTCAAGCCTTTAAATAAAGTATGCTGTATAGCTAAATACAAAGAATCCATATGGATGCTGAAGTTCAAAAGTAGTTCTTATGACTTCAGGGTCAAAAATATCCTTTTTCTGTTGTTAAAATTTTGTTAAGTTTTCTGTTATGGCCTCTTTGCAGGTTGCATTAATCAGTATCTGAACTGTGTTGAATATAAAAGGATTCCTTGAAAATCCTTACTTACCAAGCTTATGAAGATAAGCTTTATAGTGGCTACCGAGCAGCTGTCGAATCCACCAGTCAAGAGGATACTTTGGTATCTTGCACTTTGCCTTGTTATCTCCAAAAATTTTATATAGTAGCGATTACTATAGTATCACCTCAGATATCCCAATTTTGTGTTTTCATAAGATTGATGCTATTATATGTTATATTTAATGAGACCCAGAAAATCACTTTGATTTGAAATTTGAAAAAGTAGTTTGTTTGATTTCAAAAAGCTATATATTCATTCAGTGTTTGTTATGTTCAGTTGGGCTTTGCCATCTGGGAGCCACCCCATGGTTCGTACAAGATGTCCAAGTATCCTTGGAGAAACTTTGTGAAAGTTAGTGGTGCCCTACGACATTGCTCGTTTATGGTCATGGCATTGCATGGGTGCATACTATCCGAAATACAGGTAACTGTACTTCCCATTTTCACCACCCATTCAGTTATTCACGCAATGTTGGGTCAAGTATCCTAAATTTCATAATTTTAAAATTTTGATCATTGTTAGACTGTAAGGGTCTGTAATCTCATTTCGTGTATTAATATAATATAAAAAATATTTAAAAAAAATGCTAGTGAGTCACCGTCCTATCTTTAACCCAGTTTTAGACACCTATGCCGCTTAGTGTCCTCTTGGACTCGTCATCTTGTGGAGTTGTTATATCTATCATGAATCCTCTAGTTTAATCTTCTTTAACTGATTGATTCTATAGGTGGCAACTTCGGGCCCATTTTTTTAAGAATTGGTCGATTTGGTTTGTGTTTTTAATTCAAACTAGTCAAGTAAGAAAATAGCTCAAAGATGAATGGTCAAAAGGGTTGTTCAAGTTTATTTTTAATGCATGTAAGCTCTTAAATTGTTTGTATTCAAAATTTCAAACATTTGGATCTTTCTTGCAACACTTTTGTTTGTGTAATTATAATGAATGCATTAGTTACTTTTAATTTCTTTTAGAGTGGATAAAATGTGTTTGTGGGTCAACTCAACCCAACTTGACCTATTTCAGTCCGACCCGCTTTTCTACTTGCTGCATTTCTCTCAGCGCCCACCAAACTAAATGCATGACAGCCATAGAGACACATTATTGACGATGTTTTTCTGTACATATGCAGGCTCCTGCAGAGAGGAGACGAGTTTTCCAAGATGAACTTCAGAGGGTAGGCACAGCTGGTGCTAAAGTGCTACGTGAACTTGGTAACAAAGTTAAGAAAATGGAGAAACTAGGGTCAATAAATATACTTGATGAAGTTATTAAAGCTGCCGAAGACTTACAAAAAAAGATTGACCAAAAGTCATACCTACTTGTGGATTCAAACAGTTGGGAAATCGGAAAACCACCAATGGAGTTTCATGATCCCCAAGACTTCTTACAAATCGAAGATCCACAAATATATCACGGGTACCACTCGTATAGTGCAGCAGAGCTCGATCTTGGAACATCAAAGATTGAAAGTACAAATCGACCGTGGGAGGGTACAAATGGTCAACACAGGTCATTGACTCGCCAGTTCTCGTATAAACCTGAGAGAATGGTGATTCAAGATGAAGGGACACGATAAGAGTGCAAGTGTGCTTTCACTGGTGACATTTACGTCTCTTCTGATTGAATTTGTTGCGAGGCTTGGAAATTTGGTTGTCGCTTTTGAAGAATTGAGTGAGAAAGCCAAGTTTAAGGCTCCATCCGAGGGAAAGATGGAAGAGGAGATATGGGATGTGGACAAGGTTATGGAGGTTTGTAAAGCCTAGAACCTATAGAAATGACCACTTATTAGCTTAGACAACTAAGGTTCATATACTAGTATATACTTTTTGGTTTCTTTTTCCATGTGCCGTGATAATTTAGAGTTGTAATTCTGAACTGGATTTGTTTTTCAGCCATGTAAAAAAGGGTTTGACCTTTAATAGTAGTTAAAAATAAATGGGGATCTTTTCTTGCTTTATATCTTTAATAGGTCTTTAATACCATTTTTCATGTGTCTTCTATACAATAACCAAAAACATGTTTGAGGCAGCAATTAAGAAAAAAAATCTGGAACTTATTAACAAATAGCTACACAACAAATATAGATACAACAATAACGATACCCAATTTCGTCTAAGCACAACAACAATACCCAATTTCGTCCAAACGAGGTTTGAGGACTAACAAACATAGATAATGTTTATATATTAAGCTGTAAAGCCAAAGAAATAAACCAATAAACCATGGCTGTATGTGGTTTGAAAATTAAATAAGAGAAAAGAGCATTTTCAAAGGTATATTATGAAAATGGACTTTTTAATGTATATTACATGTACCGGATCCATTGCAAAGTCACATGAATTTGCAAAGTATAAAAAGTAATCTACTACCGTCGGATGAGATCTAGTCAACTATCTTATTCTTTTTTAATTAAATTTTGTCAAAGGGGTAGAGTATTTTTACCCATTTTCTCTTTTTTTACCTCAAACTTTAAACGCACATATCTCTTAAACCACAAACTTTTAGAAAAAACCGATTTCATCATAATTTCTAAAATTATATCCTCTTTAATTTGGTATAAATTTTGTTAAAATTTGAAACTTTTAAAATATCAAATAGGTGTTATTTTTCTTATTTTTGAGCATTTTTGCCCTATTTTTACCTTCATAAATGTTGATTCGTGAAAAACCTAAAACATGAAAGTTATAGATTTTGGTTCACTCTTTACGGGTTTTGAATCACCAAACCAATGTCATATGAGTAAGATATCATTCGTTAAAGATGACGTTTTACTTATATTTGTTGCACAAAAGGTGTTTATGAAACGTCTAGCTTAGATTTTTAGCGTTTAAATTACGTCAAATGCTCTAATTTTTGTACCACAACGCATTATTAATCATTCTATTAATTTAAGAATCAAACAACGATGTTTTTAATCGTTTTTTAATAAAGAAATATATGTTTTGTTCATCAGTTAGTCTTTGTTCATCAGTTAGTATTATTCATCAATCAGTCTTTGTTAATCAATAATCTTGTTCAAGACTGATGAGGTGATGAACGACTAACTGATGAACACTTATGAACAATATATAGATTGGTGTTGTCTTGTTCATTAGTTAATGTTGTTCATCAGTTCATCAACAAGACTGATGAAGTGATGAACAAATCTAACTGATGAACAACATTAATCTACATGTTGTTCATAAGTGTTCATCAGTTAGTCTTGTTCATCGATGGCGATGAACAAGACAACACCAATCTATATATTGTTCATCAGTTTATCAGTCTTGTTGATGAACTGATGAACAACATTAACTGATGAACAAGACAACACCAATCTATATATTGTTCATAAGTGTTCATCAGTTAGTCTTTGTTCATCAGTTAATATTGTTCATCACCTCATCAGTCTTGAACAAGATTATTGATGAACAAAGACTGATTGATGAACAATACTAACTGATGAACAAAGACTAACTGATGAACAAAACATATATTTCTTTATTAAAAAAACGATTAAAAACATCGCTTTTTGATTCTTAAATTAATAAAATGATTAATAATGCGTTGTGGAACAAAAATTAGAGCATTTGACGCAATTTAAATGCTAAAAATCTAAGCTAGACATTTCATCAAACACTTTATGTGCAACAAATATGACTAAAATGTCATCTTTAACGTGTGATATCTCACTCATAGCATATCGGATGTGAGTGATTCAAATTTCTGGGTAAAGAGTGAACCAAAGTCTACAACTTTCATATTTTAAGTTTTTTACGATTCGGCATTATGAGGGTAAAAATTATGGTCGAATATGTACAAAAAAATCAAGAAAATTAACACCCATTTGATATGTAAAAAAAAGTTTCAAAATTTTTGTTAGTGCAAATATTACGATATTTAATCTATACAGTCTCGTTTGTTTTGTTGATGACAAACATGTAACTTGTAATACATAACGTAAAATGTATAAGTTACTTGTAATTATATTTTGTCTCAACATACTTTCAACACCTCTCGACGACTCAAGTCCTTGTATGCTACAACACAGGTTCGTACATGTTTGTTATGTTGCGTTATGATCAAACCCCTAACAAACCATTAAACATGTTTAGTTAAATAGTTTATAAAATAAAGTAATTTTGGTTACTTACATTTTATAAAATACATAAACATAAGTAAAAGTGTTGGGTAAATACCATGATCCATGATCCAAGACCCATGACCCAATGTCTAGATACATTGTACCTTGGAGGCCACTCAAGGCTCATACCCATGACCCATGACCCATGACCCATAACCCATGGATAAAGAGGAGCGTCCCACGGATCCTCAAATTGCCCACGGATCCCTTGAATTACAAGGGCGGATCCTCCGAAAGGATCCTTGGGACAAAAACATAGTTTGGTCTTTTGCCTATAAATAGCAAGCCACTTCTCACCATATTTTCACACCTTCACACATAGTTTCTCTCCACCATTTCTAGCATATTTAGATCATTAGGAAACATGTAAACCACCCTCATCTCATATGATCATAATGCTTCTAACTTTCATTTGTTGTAAGCATACTCCCGAAGTGATCCTCCAAAGCAAGCCTAGAGATCTTGCATCCTTACCTACTGAAGTGATCACCCATCACAAGCATACAAGCACATGAAGATCTTCTACAACAAGCTTGGGAAACTTGTCATCTTCATTCATAGAAGACTAACTACATCATGCTTTGTGTTCTTGATGTTTAGTTTAGGATTTCATATCCATTAGACACATTGTCTTGGATATTGTCTAGTATCATATTCTTGTATCTATAACTAGATTAGATGGTTTATGTGTTTGTGCCATAAAACACAAGGTTTGTTATGTTGGGCCACAAAACATAACGAGTGTCATAGATGTGTCGTGTTGGTCGGGTAATGGTTCCTCCTTTGTAATGGAACCCGGTATCTAGCCTTGTACCGGATAAAGTGTAGGCGACGTTGTGATAGGTTTGGTTCTACCTCGTGGAAGGACTCGGTATCTAGCCTTGTACCGGATAAAGTGTAGGCGACGTTGTGATAGGTTTGGTTCTACCTCGTGGAAGGACTCGGTATCTAGCCTTGTACCGGATAAAGTGTAGGCGACGTTGTGATAGGTTTGGTTCTACCTCGTGGAAGAACTCGGTGTTTAGCTTAGTACCGAAAAAAGTGTAAGCGACGTTGTGTAAGGTTTTCTCCGCCAAGAATGGAGTTTGTTGATCTAGTGAAGTAACTCTCGAGTTGGATACTCGGGGAGTGGAGTAGGGCGAAGAGGAGATTCGTGACCGAACCACTATAAATCCTCGTGTTGGTTTGTCTATCCTTTTACTTATCGCTTTACTTTTATTCTTGCTTTATATTGTTGATTGTCTATGTGGTTGATGTATGTGTGTGATGCATACTTGGTCTTTCATATAGTCATAAACTATATTTAACACTTTCATATTATAACACTTTACATATTATGACACGCTTGATCAAGAAAACAAACCGGACTAATAATGGTGAAACTTGATTTATAATGAACCATTAATCTTGCGGAATCTTATGTGATATTAAGGGGTTGGCCTTACATGCCGTAATGCGTTAAATGCATCCTCGCGTCGAGATTAGCAAATGCGATGGTTTATACTATATTTGATACAAAAGTTTTAAGTTTGAAACGGAAGCGTATTCACCCCCCCCCCCCTCTACGTTTTCACAATTGGTATCAGAGCGGGTTGGCTCTAGTTTTTAAAAACAAATGGTTTTCAAAACGAGTAAGGTCCTTGTATCAAATTTTTGGTGAAGTCAAGCATAATATGAAAAGTGTTTTGTTGTTTTTTTATCTTTGAAGTTTTGTTGTTAGATATCTTGTTAATCAAGCTTGAATAAAGATTAAAATGGGTAATATAACTTCACTAAAAAGTCTACAAAGGTTAAACCTTTTCGTCGGGTCAAAACATGCATTTTTGTAAATTTGTGTCGATCCGCGGATCCCTTTGCTATCAAAGGCGGATCCCTTTGGAAGGGATCCGCGGATCCGTGGTCTGAAGACAGTTTTGTCTAAATTTCAAAAAATCATAACTAATTAACCGTAAGTCCGTAGAAGTCGTGCCACCTATCGTTTGAAAGGTATTTGAGTCTACTTTCATTTAAAAATGATTTCATAAACTGATTCAAAACAAAAATTTACAGAATCATTGATTTATAATAGAAAGTCATTTTTCGGTCATAACTTTTGCACAAACTTTTGATCTAATTGGAGACGGATGTTTTCGTCTTTGAACAACAGTGTGTCTTCTTTTGAAATTAAGGTTTTGATCATATTTATAAATATAAAAGAAACTAATCAAGCTTGGTATACATGTTTATATTTAACACAAAGCGATGAAAAGAACTTTCGTATGCTATGCTAAATGATTAATTGTCTTACCTTGCATTACTTGATTATTTGCTTATCTCAAATAGTTTTTGTGCTTGTTTGTTTGTATAACATATGTGGTTTCCTCACCTTTCTATTCATTCTCTTGTTTGTCGATTTAGTAATATTTTATTAAGCAATGTGCTATTTGAAGGAGTGTTTGGGATAACATTTATGTGTGTCGAAAATGTTAGTTTAAATACTTAGATAAGTCATATAAGTTGAAAATGTTTAAAATATGTAATATACTAAATGGCTTCTAGTTGAGTTTGTCATGTGTGCAACATAAATGTTTTATGTGCTTATATGATTTCTTGATTTCATATTTTCTTGTGTCGTTTTCTAAAAACAACAAGAATGTACATCGGATCATAACCTACACTTGTGTTGATGATGTACTCTCCCGTTTTCCTTTTCATGATCGCTTTCCAAGCTTCATAGTAGGATTGACAACTTGATTATTTCATCCGATATACTCAAGTAAATTATTTTGCAACGCAAATATAATTGTTCATATCCGAAAATCCAAACTCGAGCTTTCCAACAACATATGTTGAACTAGCTCATCCAACCATTTTTGTTCACCATATGGACAACTTTTAATTTTTTTAAACATGACACCTTCGTCACCTTAGTTGTTTCAAGCATAATATTAATAAAAACGAAGCAAAGTATCATCATTGTTACTCTTCGATAGGCCATTGTAGGAATATAAATTTTCCTAACTTGAGAATGAATACTGGAGAACTTATTGCACTAGAAACTCAATTTGACCTAACGGTTGAATTGCTTCCTTGATAGAAGTTGGGTATGTGGAATCGCCCGTAAAAATGGTCGTGTTTAGCCGTAATTGAGCACCGCTAGTAATAGTCTCATATTCATTCTCTCACTTGAGAAATTTATACTCCTATGTTTTCCTAAAGTAAGTTTACAATGGAAATACTTTGCATTGTCTTAGGATTACTAATCAAACAAGTTGTAAAATTAATTTTTCTTTTAAGTTAATCACAACCACTTGCCTCATCAAGCGATTATCTTGCTTTGATCGAGAAGAGCTACATGACTTCATGGACGAAGCTCATTGTATGCTAATCACCATCCGTAATGACTATACATAGTTCATTGCTTCCGTTGACCAAAACAACCTTCTAAAACAATTCACTTTCTTAAGGACGCATATACATGTGTTTCTTACTCTTCAAATACCAACACATAGGCAAACATCTTTTAGCCAAAACCAACTCACAAAACGATACTTGCTTCAAGCCTTTCTAAATCCAACACTTACTCTTCTAAACACAATTCCTTCATCTCCACAAATAACAACTCCACCTTTTGGATCTAAAGATAGTCTAGATTGTCCTAAACTAGCACCTCACAACTCTTTCTAGACACATACCTTGCATGTCATTGTTAGTGCAAATGATTTACTAATCTAGAGCGTAAATCTGTTTTGGGCTTCTTGAATAGTGCTTGTTAAGTTTGCTAAACCTCTATGTTATTTGTAAGCTCAATCTCATTTGATTGCCTATATGTTATTTCTAAATGCTCTCCTTGCTATTCTTAACTTGTATATATGTATACTTGTTGTAGAAATCAATAGTTTCAAAATTCAAACATAGAGCAAAATTTTGCAACTATTACATTAAGAAAATCATCTCGACACCGGATCCCTTAGATATAACTAGACGGATCCTCAGTGAAGGATCCGTGGGATCGGGTGATGAAGTTCCTTTTTAGCCTCCTTGCATCAATCCAACCTTCCAGACCTTATTGGACTAGTTAAACATGCTACATTAGGATCACTTAAACTTTCCTTAGGCTCAGTTGATCTCACATTCACTCATAGATGACTTAGGATCACATTCAAAGTATTTTTGATTTATCATTACTTCAAAACTCATCATCTTTCCGCTACAATGTTTACACATTGTTCCTCTCAACTCAAAACACCTAGTTTGATATTTCTTTCAATTTTAGCAAATTGATTTTAGTCATCTTTACCTTAAAATGCTCCAAAAACTAGTTTTTCATTTCTTATGATTTTTAAGAAATTTTCTAAATTTTCCTTTAACCACCATCTAGTTCCTATAACCATTCACCATCCTCAAAACACTTAGTGTCATCCATGATCACTCATTTGTGTTTCTAAACTCCATTTTCCCACAAAAGCCATCATTGACAAATCTCACTCATTAGTCTTGACCACTTAGGTCTCATGCCATGTAAGACACTTAATAGATCGAGTAACTTAGGATAGGTAGGTGCTAGACCTTGATAGAATCCAATCACCTCCTTTTCACCTCATCATTAGCGGATCCCTAGACTAAAGCTAGCGGATCCTCTAGTGAGGGAACCGGTGGAACCGGGAACAGAAGGTACATTATCTCTTGAGATAATCATTTCAAATTTCCTTTTTTCACTCAAACACTTGCTCAACACTTAGGATTATCAGTTTCTTATATGTTTGTAAATGAGTTGCGTTTATGTGATTATTTACGTGTTCTTTCTTTTCTTTTCATGATATTATGTGAACAATTTCTTCATTTGTATAAATGTTTTCCTTTTGTACTAACTCATTTGGATTCTTGTAGGTTGACAATGGTCGATTTCATCATCAAGTCAAGTTGTGCTCATTCGCACATTTTTTATATATATTCCTAATCTTGCATCATCCTAACCATCTTACTCCACTTTTGTCACTACTCACAAAGTCATCATGTCTACCACCTCTATTGAGTCATCAACCGAGTCAAAGAGTCACCTTGATACCTATCATCACCATCCCTTGCTAATCTTGAGTCTCTTTATTACCTAGTAAAACTTGACCTCTCATCACCTCTACCACAACTTCCATACCTCTAAGTCATAATGATGATTTCTATCATTATCACCGTGTCCAAGGTCTAGTTCATGAACTACGTGATGAAGTATGTTTCATGTTCTACCACATCCTACTTGTGTCAACCACAACCTCAAACCACAAGCTACTTGTGTCAACCACATTCTACAAGTGTCTCACTACCACTACAATTCATGGTCTCTCAACCATCCTCCACAAACATCTATGTTGTCAAAAGCCAAGTGAATTTCATAATGAAATGCGTCTCATCCCCAAATACATTTATTTTCTTACCTTGAACAACCTTACAACCCCTAAACCAACCACGATGATGCAAGTAGTAGGATTATTCTCTTTTTGACACTAATCCTTTCTTTGTAGGTTCATATATATACACTTTGATGTGTATGGGATTCTCGTCTATATATGGATGAAATTTTACACTAATTTTTTTTTGTAGGTTCACTCATATACATGGGTTTGTATATGGCACACTTGTCTTCGGACGAGGTTTACTTATTTTTTGTAGGTTCTTCTTGACGCCCTCGAGCTAGGGGAGCTTCCGTCGAGCATCTACAAAGTGAATCATATGACTTACTCGTCCAACGACGAATATATTTTTTCACTAATTTTTTGTTTTGTAGATTTTCAAAACACACTAGGAGCACTTGACGTCCTCAATAAAGGGGAGCTTTCGTCAAAGCAAAAACATTGCAAATTTTGCAATACTTTCGTCTTATCTTCCTAAAATACTTGACGCCCTTAACAAGGGGGAGCAACCGTCAAGGGGGAGCATGCACACATTCATTCTTCAAAATTCCTTTATGTTTCAACAAAAGGGAGATTTCTTTCTCATCATATATATTTTTTTTCATTCCTTAACACTAACCTTGATGTAGGTTAAGCCTCAAAAATTTGATCCATTAATCCGTTGGCAACAATGGTTATAATTCAAAGGATCTTTCTATGTATTTTTTTTTGTGTGATTCTCTAGGTTCCTCTTAAAGGCGAGATCACCACCTCTTGAAGACGTGCAAGCTCAAGGTCATGAGTTGCTAAGCTTCGTCATCATCAAGACCACTGAAGTGAATCTTGTTGATAATTCTTCTCTTCCTCCATTAGTGTTTCGTGTTGAAGGTATTGGCGTGGTGTGCCAATTGGAGCAATAAGGTGTTTTCAATTTAACTTCACTAGGGATGATGCAAACTCGCCATTCTTGGGAGAAATTAAGTTTAAACTCCAAGGACACACCCTTTTTGTTTCGACAAAAGGGGGAGAAGAGTGTAAACGGAGAAGGTAATGTATAGGAAGTACGGACACAAGTAATCATTGCCATTATACCGATCTATTACGTTTACATATATTTTGTCATCATCAAAAAGGGGGAGATTGTTAGTGCAAATATTACGATATTTAATCTATATAGTCTCGTTTGTTTTGTTGATGATAAATATGTAACTTATAATACATAACGTAAAATGTATAAGTTACTTGTAATTATATTTTGTC
Source organism: Chrysanthemum lavandulifolium (assembly GCA_022545495.1). Classification (NCBI taxonomy): domain Eukaryota; kingdom Viridiplantae; phylum Streptophyta; class Magnoliopsida; order Asterales; family Asteraceae; genus Chrysanthemum; species Chrysanthemum lavandulifolium. The sequence continues at coordinate 211,151,952 of CM040245.1, forward strand.
TCAACATACTCTCAACACCTCTCGATGACTCAAGTCCTTGTATGCTACAACACAGGTTCGTACATGTTTGTTATGTTGCATTATGATCAAACCCCTAACAAACCATTAAACATGTTTAGTTAAATAGTTTATATAAAACATTTTGGTTACTTACAATACATAAACAAAAGTAAAAGTGTTGGGTAAATACCATGATCCATGATCCAAGACCCATGACCCAATGTCTAGATACATTGTACCTTAAGGGCACTCAAGACCCATGACCCATGACCCATAACCCATGGATAATGAGGAGCGTCCCACGGATCCCTCAAATTGCCCATGGATCCCTTGGAATTACAAGGGCCGGATCCCTCCAGAAGGGATCCTTGGGACAGAAACATAGTTTGGTCTTTTTGCCTATAAATAGCAAGCCACTTCTCACCATATTTTCACACCTTTACACATAGTTTCTCTCCACCATTTCTAGCATATTTAGATCATTAGGAAACATGTAAACCACCCTCATCTCATATGATCATAATGCTTCTAACTTTCATTTGTTGTAAGCATACTCCCGAAGTGATCCTCCAAAGCAAGCCTAGAGATCTTGCATCCTTACCTACTGAAGTGATCACCCATCACAAGCATACAAGCACATGAAGATATTCTACAACAAGCTTGGGAAACTTGTCATCTTCATTCATAGAAGACTAACTACATCATGCTTTGTGTTCTTGATGTTTAGTTTAGGATTTCATATCCATTAGACACATTGTCTTGGATATTGTCTAGTATCATATTCTTGTATCTATAACTAGATTAGATGGTTTATGTGTTTGTGCCATAAAACACAAGGTTTGTTATGTTGGGCCACAAAACATAACGGGTGTCATAGATGTGTCGTGTTGGTCGGGTAATGGTTCCTCCTTTGTAATGGAACCCGGTATCTAGCCTTGTACCGGATAAAGTGTAGGCAACGTTGTGATAGGTTTGGTTCTACCTCGTGGAAGGACTCGGTATCTAGCCTTGTACTGGATAAAGTGTAGGCGTCTTTGTGATAGGTTTGGTTCTACCTCGTGGAAGGACTCGGTATTTAGCCTTGTACCGGATAAAGTGTAGGAGACATTGTGATAGGTTTGGTTCTATCTCGTGGAAGAACTTGGTATTTAGCTTAGTACCGGAAAACGTGTAAGCGACGTTGTGTAAGGTTTTCTCCGCCAAGAATGGAGTTTGTTGATCTAGTGAAGTAACTCTCGAGTTGGATACTTGGGGAGTGGAGTAGGGCGAAGAGAAGATTCGTGACCGAACCACTATAAATCCTCATGTCGGTTTGTCTATCCTTTTACTTATCGCTTTACTTTTATTCTTGCTTTATATTGTTGATTGTCTATGTGGTTGATGTTTATGTGTGTGATGCATACTTGGTCTTTCATATAGTGATAAACTATATTTAACACTTTACATATTATGACACGCTTGATCAAGAAAACAAACCGGACTAATAATGGTGAAACTTGATTTATAATGAACCATTAATCTTGCGGAATCTTATGTGATATTAAGGGGTTGACCTTACATGCCGTAATGCGTTAAATGCATCCTCGCGTCGAGATTAGCAAATGCGATGGTTTATACTATATTTGATACAAAAGTTTTAAGTTTGAAAGCGATTCAACGTTTTCACAATTTTTATTCAATTAAAGAGGATTAAAATTTAGAAATTATGGTGAAACGGTTTTTCTAAAAGTTTGTCGTTTAAATTTTTGTGAGTTTAAATTGTGAGGTGAAGTTAAAAGTGGATTAATTACCAAATTGCCCCTGATCAATGTGAAGAAAGAGATATGTGGGTTTTGTTTAAATCTAGGACGTAGGATTGTATTTAATTAAGATTGGATGGTCACAATTACTTTTTACGCTTTTTATTTTGTTAGTATACTTTCTATAGGATCTCAACTCCCCAAATCAACCTGTAGAGGGTGCGTTGGCGCACCTCTACCAAAAATAATTTTCTTGAATCCAATTAACAAGTCAAAGAGTAAAATGGGCATTGGTTTAACTTTATTTACTCCAACCCATTTGAACATACTTTCAATAATTCAATGAAAAATTATTGGGAGGTCTAAAATATATAGCTAATTATGTGCCTAATAGAAGTGACAATAAATTATTGGTTTGTGAATAAGTGAGTCTATTTTTTGTCCCCAATAAAATGCTGACACATATGTTAAGGCATATTATTAAGCATATGAGTTAGGCATCTCAATCAATGCTCTAACTCAATATCCCCACCATACTAGCCTCACAATTCATCTAGCTCACACATTCATATTCCACACATAAAATTCACGTACTCAACTCCCAAACACCACCAACCCCCAAACCGCACAAATCCCAGCACACCTGCTAAAAACTATCAAAAACACTTCATAAATTCGAAAGCTAGATCGGAAAATTTTTGTTTCTTGTGTGTGTGTTTTTCTTCTCTTTTTTGATATGCGTGAGTTTTGGATAATCGAATGGTAAATATAGAAGATGGAAACGCACGTTTCACAAATATTGGCACGACAATCTAGGGTACGTTGTTGGTTTTCATTTTCTATTATTATTTGGGAAACATGTAACAATTCGCATTTTCGGGTTACTATTCATTTTTACTATTCACTTTCACTATTCACTCCGAATTTTTATTATACATTCTTATAAGTTAACCTATTTTCATGATAACACGAGAGTTTGACACTCTTGGTCATTTTGCAAGTTTCACAAAACCGTGTGAGATTTACGATAGCTTTAAATGACATTTAGGCATCCCGATATGTCCATACAACATTACAAACAAGAGAAATATGTGTTTTCACATCTTACGGTATTTTCAACAATTTTGGAATTTTACATTTCCGGTTATGCTTTTACGCGTTTTAAGCCTATGGTTTTAGGTTTTACGACGATTAAGCACCCCGGTAAAACTTATCGCTCATTTAATATGCTAATATAGAGTATATTGATAAGTTTTAACATATTTATAAGTTTCATATTTTTAAGATACCCGATTTTAAGTTTTGTGGCTTAAACCCGATTTTAAGTTTTGTGGCTTAACGACTTACACTTAGCGATTAACGGGACCAAAACTCACTCCGTAAAACTAGATAATACCAAAAACTACCTAGTCATCTTCTTTTAATCATTATGCACGAAATTTCTTATGATTCATCAAGCAAGGTGGCTTGGTGAAAATCCTTGTGCACATAGGATGATTACAAGTGTTTATACACTTAACTAAGTAAGCCTAAAGATCAAAACTTGCACCTCCTCATTTTAATATAAAATGGAAACTCGTTCCTCACTTATTTCTCATCAAAAACCTGGAAACCTTCAATTATTATAGCAATTCATCCTTTGATTTTCAAACTACAAGTTACACTACAAAGTTAAAGGCCTAAGTACTCTCTACATAATTCTTGGTTTTATTTCATCATTCCATGGTCGAATTAGGAGCTACACAAGGGTGATAGGGCTGAGTTAATAAGGTTCTTACAAGGTTAGATCAAGGTTATCAAGGGTTAGCAAGAGTTGTGTTAAAGGATTGGAAGATAGGGATTTTGGTTGAAGGATTTAGTTTAGTGATTCTAGTTCTTGTTTCTTGTTTATTTTGATCACAAGGATTGTAAGCAAACTCCTATATTTAACTTTGATTTGTAAATACTATTATTTCATGTATGTTATATGTTTTATACGCTTATTATGGTTGATTGTGCTTGGATAATTGGACTAAAACACTAGAAATCGCCGAAAGGACTTATATTGCAAAATGTAAACCGGATAGAGGTTGTAAACGTAATTCTGGGAAAAATTCATGAACTGTAAAATTTTAGGTAAAAATATAGGATCTTAGAGCTATGTATTGTGGTAATTTTGTCGCTTGGCTCACCCCGTAACTCATCCGTATGAATAAATTAGAGCCAAAACGGTAACAAGTGTCAAAATCTGAGTAACAAATTTCAATCGGGTAAAACTCATAAAACTTAACTAGAACCTCCTGTCGCTCAAAACATAAAAGTTGTAGCTAACATTCTAACTTAAATGTGGCTGAAAACCGGGTGTAAAACGGAGTTGTATAGACCTACTTATGGCCATTTCCGCGATAGTGTGAGTTGTTGTCACCAACAGCATGTATATAAAAGGGTAAATTAGTAATTTGACCTTAGTTAAGTAACTTTTCGGAAAGTGGGACCCACAAATCCGTAAATAGCATTTAAATACTTTTCTGAAGACGTAAAAACCATTTAGTGATCATTTACGGTTTAAAAATAACGGGTAGATTTAGACGGGAAAACTTAAATAATCGAAAATCTCAAACTAGACTTAAACACTTATACGACTATATAAACGTTAAGTATCCGAGCATAATGAATGTAATAATTATATAAGGCATGTTTATATATTCACTTCGTTGTTTTAGAACCTAAGAAATAACATCATATTCTAGGTTGCGCATAGAGGTTTCCCCGGCCTATCCATCGATTTGTTATACATTTGATATAACCTTTATTAAGGTGAGTTTCATAGCCCCTACTTCTATACGTTTTGAATTACTTTTGGGAAAGATACATGCTCAACTATTTTCATTTACTTTCACAACTACTCTAAACTTTTATGGATTACTGTGAGTCATAGCCCTACTCTTACTCTTTTAGTACTCGTTTTAAACTATTTGGGGGAGATACATGCTTAGAAATACTTTACTCGTTTATCAAAATACATGATTTGCATTTATATACAGATACAAGTGCACAAAACATTTATACTATTATAATGTGCTAAATTTTTCTACTTTTTAGACATGATGTATAGTTTTATTGCGATATATGCCGTAATGTGTTAAACTCGTTTGCATGGTTCGTACTTTATTCATAAGAAACTGGTTAACTCTTGGAGGGAGCCATTGGAGAGGTATTGATGGTACTATCGGGCTAACGCCCCCACCCTTGTGTCCTGTATTCTTGACCTTGGGTGAATATAATCGGTGTGGGTGTAAGCATATGAAAGCAAGTCATGAGGTTCAGTTGGATGTTACATTTTACATTAAGTAATTGCATATATCGTATACACATATGTCTTACTCAACTATATTTTAGAAGTGGGTTGTAAACACATAGGTTGCAAGTTTTGTATGGGCGGAACTTAGAACTGAATGAATTTACAATGCCTTTGTTGTGGGAACATTCTTTAAAGGCTTTACAATTTAACTAAACTCTATGAACTCACCAACCATCGTGTTAACACTTTTTAGCATGTTTATCTCAGGTCTGTAAGGTGATAGTTGTTGCATGGAGCATAGAGTCGCTTGGCATATTTTGAAGACTTATGCTTTTATCATTACCATTCGATATGTTTTAAAACACTTATGTATTGTAATATGGAACTCATGTTTGTAACTCTGAATTTATTAATCGAATGGTAACTTTTCAAAACGTCTCATTTAGAGGTCGTTTTCTATAACTTGTATTGTGTACTAATAAGTAATAGCCAATGACACAATCTTTCGCTGCAATATTTTGGGGGTGTTACAACACATGTCAAAGAGCTATTAGTCTACGACCTAGCGCACGGCGCGTGAAGATCATTTGGTGTGTCGAGGTGTGTTTTGTTAATGGTATGATTTTTGGTCTGATCTAGTAAAACATGTTGTGTATTTGTCTTATGAGGTAATTAGCCTAACCTATACATTTTTAGAGCATCGTGTATGGTGACATGCCACTTTTGTTTAATACTACGTATGTTACTTCATCTTTTTCTCCTTTAAAACAACCATATCACTTACACACCCGAAAAGACATTCTCTCATAACACAAGCCATGCCAACCCCTTAGGACCCACTATTTTGATTGAATAATGTTAAGACCATTCTCTTTACCCAAGAAATACAATCGGATTCTCTGTGCTCAAGAGTCGTATTCCGTCCTAACAAGAATAAGAGGGCGGGTATCTGACCCAGCAGCTTGAACATCGTCGAAAACAGTAGACATAATGTTCAAATACACGGGATTTTACAAATCTTTGATTTAAACCGAGAAATCAATTCTTTCGCGGGATAACCCGCAACCTCAACTCTCAATGTCAAATTGGTCTTTGACTCAAGGTTTGCGATTTGACATTGAGAGTTGAGAGTTGAGGTTGCGGGATTTGAAAATTGGTCTTTGGATAACCCGCAACCTCAACTCTCAATGTCAAATCGCAAACCCTGAGTCAAACCGCAAGTCTCCAAAGCACAGAGTCTCAAATCGCAATTTGAACAAAACGCAAAGACTTCAAGTCGCAATACACAAATCTCAATGTCAAATCGCAAGTCTTGAGTCAAACCACAAGTCTTCAAACACAAGACTCAAATCGCAACAACTTGTCTCAACTAGCGTGTCTACAAACCGCAAGAGTCAAAAACCGCTTTTGACAAATCAAGTTTCTTCAACTCGAAAGTGTCAAATCTCAACAACTTCAAACCGCAATCTTCAACTCACAAATCGATCAAATCGCAGAAGGCTTCAAACCGCAGACTGGACAAAACGCAAGGTCTTAAATCTCAAAAACTTCAAACCGCAACAAGGACAAATCGCAAGACACAACTCGCAAACAAACATGGAAAACCGCAAGAACAAACTGCAAGGCAAAATGACAAACCGCAAGTTACTTTCGTGGAGTACAAATGTCTCTATCGTCCAGTCTTGTCTTTTTATCTCTTTTTGGCTAAAGGTCAAACCGCAATTTTGTTCTTATTATGAAATCCAATTGGTTTATCTTAAAATAATCAAACCGCAACACCAAACATGTCAAATCGCATCTAAGAAACAATCAAACCGTAACCATGAATATGGCAAATCGAAAAGAAGGACAAGCCCTAAAACCACTCGAATCTCATCAAATCTTCCACAAGCAAGATGAAATAACCTGTCCAAGCACCAAACTAAGCAAATCTAACAAACCTAAACAATAAAATACAAAGAAATAACAAATTTAACCACTAAACAAGCTCAAACTAGTGTATATAAGATAGTACTATTCAACCCACTTAAACTACACCAAAACCAATCTTAAATCCGAGCACACATGAGATAGATGATCAAGCCATGGCTCTTGATACCAATTGTAAGTGATTGGTTATCATAAACACATGAATCTAATAGCTTATGGATCAAATATGTAAGAGTTTTAGAGAGAGCAATAGAAGAGTTGGGAACTTAGTGAGAGAAAGTGAAATCATATGATTAGAAGTTCCAACCCTCTACCTTAGAGGGTAGAGGGTATTTATGTCGGGTTGTGGATTGGGTGTATAGTAGAAAAAGACCCGTCCGTCCTCCACGGTGTTACTTAACTAACTAATAAATATTTAAGACTACGAACTTTCTAATGCTAACAAATATTCGGGGTGACCGAGTCTTTAACATGAATTTACTAAATCCCAACAATGTTTGTATTTGATCTTAAGTGAGCTATGAACTAGTTGAAATCGCCAACCAAATCTTATTTTATCGACACTTAAATTTATAATTACGTTTAATTGCATTGTAGTGTAACAACTTTTTAGTCTTTAATTTTAACCAACCCAACAACCCGATTTATTTCAAATTATGTTAAAAATAACATCTAACATGTTGTTGAACCCGTCGCTCAATGCCCCCCGTGAGCACATTTTCTGGCTCCGCCACTGACCACGACGAATGTTATCAGTAGTTGCAACGTACTAGAGTCGAAAGATGCGACATACATCAAAGGAAAAACAAGTAACTTTGGGATAGGAAAGTTCTCAACAACCTTCGACAATATATTGTGGAGTATTTGCAAAACTTTAATAACTAAACTATATTTTAGCATTTTTTTTAGTGTATTGTTATTTTTAATTTAATGAAATATGTTGTTTTGTTTGAATAAAAAATGTGAATATCGGAGTGTCTTATAAATTGAGTGATGAATGAGACTATTTTTAGTTGAGTTAGGTTCTCAATTATAAGGTAAAACCGACGCGACAATACTTTTCTTTAAGTAGAATACGTCATATGGGAAGGATTTGGTGAGGAAAATAAACAAAATGAGAATAATAATAATAATAATAATAATTTAAGAGAAGAATAATACTTCAGAATGATTTCTAAAGACACATTTCAAATAAGAATGAGAATTTTATGAAGAGATACATTTATTTTGTACAACTTTAAATAAAGTTGTCTGGAAATGAAAACTACCCCGGTTCATGAAAAAAAAAAAAAAAAAAAATTCCGCAATTGAACAATGTACCTTTGTTTTCTTTTGTTAATTCTTGCCTTCTTCATCCAAACTTAAAAGAGGGAAGCCTAAACTTAAAAAAAGAAAACCCACAAACCAAATCACCATTTTGAAAAAGGACGGAGCTTAAACGTATGGTTACTTCTTTTTAGGTATTTTTCTTAACTTCCCACTTTACTAAATTACATGTTTTTTAAAGTTTTTATGACATTATGTTTATTAAGTGTATTTTTGGTTTTATGTTTATGATTGATTATTTTAGTTAAGTTTAGGATTTTGGGTGTATTTGTCTGAAAGTAATTTATGCAGAAAAAAAAGTAAATAAACACACAATGCAGTCATTATGAATAGTTTTATAATGTGATGATGCCTAAGCTCTACATTCGTGGTTGTTAGTTAGAGGCGAAATGACCTAAAACTGATTATTTGGGGCTTAATGCACAGCTTTTGTGACTCACTTAGGCCGAGGCTACGTGATTCAGCATTTGAGGTGAACTAGGGTGGGATTTAATTTACTGAAATGAGGCACAAGTCAATTTTCCGGCCATTTTTATGAATCTACAATTGTTCTCTTACAGGGTGTTTGTGATTGCTTTTTGTGTAAAATGTTTTTTTTACGTAGGTAGCTGGTACATTTGCATTGTTTATTTTTGTTGACGTTAAAATTATATTCTTATTTAAATAAAACCTTTTATAGATGAATCTGATACAAAACAAGCAAATCCAAAGTCCAATCACCATTTCCAAGAGTACTTATTTTTAAGCAGCTTATAAGTACTTATTTTTAGCAGAAACAATAAAGTAATCCCAATTCTAAAATGAAAGAAGTGTACAACTCATCTTGCGTATTTAGGTGTGATTTTCATTTGTAGTTGTTTTGGCTTTTGATATTGATCTTTTAGTTAGCTAGGAACTAAGGATGATAAAATTGATGGTAAATGTCTTAGCATGGTATAAGTGTCATTTGCTTAGCTATAGTTTCGTTCAAGGGTCATTTGTTGTTTAAAAGATACGGCCTTAGCTCACGTTAAACGTATCTTGATCACACCTAAGTTAGTTACCCTTGATCACACCTAAGTTAGTTAAGCGTCATACATATCAAAGGTTTGGGGTTTAGTTCATGTTAAATTTATCGTGATCAAATCAAAGTTTTTTAACTTCCCACTTTACTTAATTGTGGATTTTCTTAAGTTTATCCTATTCTTATGTAGTATTTTGTTTTATGTTTGTGGTTGATTCAGTACATTATTGTGTTTTTTAGGTTTTTATTTTATGAGCATCTGTATGTTTAAGTATTGTGAAATTGAAAGTAATTTGTGCAGAAAAAAAGTATCATTCACACAATGTAGTCATTATGAATAGTTTGTCGTGTGATGATGATGGTGTCGGTGCATAGCATCTACTATCCAGATGTTACTTAGAGCCAATTATCAAGCGAAATGACCTAAAAGTTCAGTCAATTATTTTGGCTTAGGATAGGCTCAAAACACGATGAGGCACCGCTTCTGGTGACTCACTTAAGGCGAGGCTCATTATAGCTTTTGAAGTACACTAGGGTGGGATTCAATGAAATGAGGCACAAGTCAATTTTCCGGCCATTTATTGAATCTGCAATAGTTTTTTATTGGAGCGTTTATAGTTTACATGAAGCCTGGTCTCATTAATCCTGTTAGAGATTTTATTTCCTACTAACTAATATTCGAACATTAAAGCATCTCATAAAATAAAATAAAATAAGTCTACAACTCATTTTGTGCTATTTAGTTATGATTCTTATTTGTAGGTGTTTTCGATTTTGATATTGATCTTTTGTTTGGGTAGGAACTTATTAGGATAATAAAATTGATGTTCAAGTCTCGCATAGTATAAGTGTCGTTTGTTTGGCTAAAGTTCCGCTCAAGGGTCATTTGTTGTTTAAGAAGATACATGCTTAGCTCACGTTAAACTTATCTTGATCACACCTAAGTCTGTTATCCTGCAAGGGTCATGGCTATCAAATGTTTGGGATTTAGTTCATGTTAAACACTTAAACTTATCGTAATGAAATCTAAGTTTCTTACACCGCAAGGGTGACACATTTTGCTTTAAAAGTTACACATATTGCTTTAAATAAGTTAAATAGTTTTATTTAAATACTACAGGCGATTGAAGTTTTTCTACACCCAAATATATAATCCCTGATTGTTAGCATAGTTTGTTAAATTGAACCTGCTAGTTTTCTGTGATTGAGGCCTCTTATCTTAATTTTTGTTGATTTAATGATGTTCTTAATTTGATGATTTCCTCTCTCTAGATGCATCCTAATCTTTATTGGTTGCTGAGTTATCCCTTATTTCGTAGAGATTTTCTTAATCTGTCACATTTATTCTTTTGCCAAAGCCTTGTGTTATTTGATTTACCTGTCTTCTTTGAGGATCAGTTAAGTACATAGAAGGGTTTCAAATGTTTAGCTGTGAAATTTTGATACCATAATGTGGCCTCAATTTAGCAATTAATGTTTATAACGTAACTTTAATTACAACATATGCACACAATGAAACGAACAAAGTCGTTATGAAGCAATCAATCATAACTAACTAGAGTGTGTGCCATACTGCGATGTGCTTGTGATTTATTAATTCAAGTTGCAAGCTAGAAGTCAAATCGGATGGGATATTGACTAATGAATGGTTGTTTGATTACAGTGAGACGATATTAATTTATCAATTAATTTTTTGTTAAGATTTTTAACATAACATAGTATACATATATCTTCGTGCATTTTTGCTGTAGCGCTTGTTGATACTTGATTACTTTCTACAGTTCACGCAAACTTCATCTAAGGTTGAAGAGTAGGTGTTTATAAGAACAATATTATGTATATCAAACACTATGTGCCAAACATCTCACTTCCGGAGGTGCACATAAACAACGAGAAATATACTTGTTATAAAGATATAGTAACATTTCTTCAAAGCCATCCCTTACACCATGCTCTCACCGCTATTCCAACATACATGTATCCTAAGATGTTGGAGGATTTCTGGTCTACTTGTGAGTATCACCCATCCGGAAATTACATCAGTGGTTCTGTCTGCGAGGGTAAATACTACATCAGGGTCACCATTAAAGGACTAAGAGATACTCTCAGGCTGCCACACAATAAGGAATTTAATCTACAAGTCAGTGATGCTGAGGCTAAAGAAACACTTCATCGAATTTGGTACGTAAGAGATGGAAAGCGAAGATCAAGATTGCCAGCTATGTGGAGGTACTTATCAGGCATTGTGATGATATCATTTAGAGGAGAAGTAGCTACGCTTGTGAACCCAGTCCTGTGGAGCGGCAAATCTTTCATTCTTTAGTCACGGAACAGACATTGATTATGCTGAGCTGATCTTTAATGAGCTCAAGATGAAAGTTTTAGAGCAACCAAGGGACGCCTATGTACCATACCCTAGATTCTTATCTTTGGTCTTCCAGAAGACTATAGGTAACAAGTATACAAAAGCTGACCTTAAATTCATCACACCTAAGTTGGTTAGACATAGGATCTATCATTATGATGTTAAAGGGGCTCATCCTAAGCTGACCTCTGCCATGAGGAGAACGATAGAGAATCCTTATGAGCACCTACAATCGAAATCAGAAGCAGACTCGTCGAGTTCAGAAGCCAACTCCTTGGATTCAGAAGCCGACTCCTCAGATTCAAGCCAACTCCTCAGATTCAGAACCTGGCTCCTCATCTCATTGTAAGTCTAAGTCATCTTCGCCTTCAAATTCTTGTAATTCAACATTGAGAGGTATATCAAAGGTCAACCCACCTAAGAGTGACCCAACTCCACCTCCACCTCCACCATCAGAAACATCTAAAGCGTCCTCTAGTCAGTTATCAAAATCTGCTAGTATGAACAAACCCTCCAAACAAAAACAAGTGACAAAGAACAACTTACACCTCAAAGGTGACCGCGACTACTGCAACATTGGAGGCAATAGCTGATCTGGATATTGATAACCATGAGCCTAACCGAGATACTTATTTCACACCATCCCCATCTCATAACCATCACTCCTCACCGAATATGACACAGCAAGACCCTCCAACTGATAGTTCCACCATACTTCAAGCTATTATGGCATTGACTTCTAAAGTTGATACTATTAGTTCAAACCAACAAGATCATCAAACCAACACCGACACCATACTTCAAGCTATCACGGCATTGACTTGCAAAGTTGCTGTTATGAGCTCAAATTTGGAAAATATAAAATCCTATATGGCTACTCTTCAAACCAACACCACTACCCAACAAGACCGGCATGAACAAGAGCTAACCACTTTAAAAGCCCAAAACCAAAGCCATCATACCTCTGTCCAAGGCTTGACTTCACAAGTTTCAGCTTTGGAGTCTGAGATGAAGGCCGTCCATCATACCCTTCACAACCTACAAGACAACACAGTCACTTCCAATGCTAAGCTGACAGAAGACATTGACGCAATTAAAACGCAGCATTTTTGTTTTTCTGTGCAGCTGGAAAATTTTAACAAACTTCAAGAAAAGGTTCACACCACTGCCATAAATACACAGACAGCAGTGAACAACCTTAATGATCTGTGTGTTGCAGTACAAACCAGCTTAGGCAACTTATCTAATGCTTTCCTTGCAAATGTGGGCCAATTCAAGCAAAGATCTTGAATCCTTGGAGACAAAGGTAGGAGCTGCTCAAGCTGGCTTCAGCATGGTTCAGACCACTATAGGAATTAATAACCATTCGCCTGATAATCTGAATGAGCAAGTCAATAAATTGGTTAAAGCTTACACTTATCAACAGCCAGCCGTACCATTCAGTTCAGATAAAGATGACTCTAAGACAGCTAGATTTAAAAGAAAGAGAGGTTGAAAAGCGAGCTCTAGAAGAGTACATCTCTTTTGTTAATGGTATGGTATATGTAATCAGATGCTATCTTATCGTTTTAATATTCTAATTACTAGTTTAGAGCCGTTTAGTTACTTTGTTATGATGCATCTTGACATGTACTTAATTTTACTGAGTGTTGTACAGTACTGAATGGGTTGGCAGTTTTGCAACCTGTCTGGAATTCAATTATCGTTAGGAACTTGAAATTTCCCACATAAGGACATTACAACACCATTATGTGGCAGTCACCCTCATAATGTTTGAGGCAGAATTGCTGAATTTTGAACTTTTGATTGTTAGAAACAGTTGAGCTTGTCAATGTAAAGATTAACAAGTCATCCGATTAGTACTCCGTAAGATGCAGTGATGCACCATTAACATCATCTTAATTTAAATGTATGCATACGCACAATAAATATGCAAAACCAGATATGAATCCTAAAATGGTGTATGTTTAGCTTATATGTATGTGTACAAATAACATTGTTAGGCACTATGAAGGGGGCACATATTAGACTGCAAATGTACTTTTTTTAACAATGTTGTTTACGTCTGATCAGATTGAAACAAAAACCAAATCAGCTACCTGGTTTTATAACAATGCAACATTTTATTTTGACAAGATATTTATATCAAGCTCAATTTCAAATCTTTAACAATAATTGTAGAACCAATTACATTACACCATTAATTTTCTAACAAATTAGAAAATAAAACAATAGAAACTGACATGAAAATAAACTGATATTCCATTCCAAATTCCAATTACAAAAGATATATCAACAAGATCTTCTGATTACTAGACAACAATAACCCCAAAACCGTAAAGAGTCCTTCCTTGCCTCTTGAGAGCATAAACAACATCCATAGCAGTCACTGTTTTCCTTCTGGCATGCTCGGTGTAAGTGACAGCATCACGGATTACATTCTCCAAAAATATCTTCAACACGCCACGTGTCTCTTCGTAAATCAACCCGCTGATACGCTTCACACCGCCACGACGAGCCAAACGACGGATGGCAGGCTTAGTGATCCCCTGGATGTTGTCGCGGAGTACTTTTCTGTGACGTTTTGCTCCTCCTTTGCCTAATCCTTTTCCTCCCTTTCCTCTTCCTGACATATTTTTTAATCAATTTGGGTGTGTTTGGATTAATTGATTGTTATTTGTGTGTGTTTTATGATTTGGGGGTGAGGGAGGGTGGGTTTATATAGTGGTGGCTGGGTGGGAGTTTGTGTTTTCTGGGAAGGGTGGAGTGAAATAGAGATCGTTAGATTGAGAGGGAGTGGGTAAAGGAGAGACGTTGGATTGTGATCTGTGTGGTAGAAATGGAGTGATACTATTGGTGGGATTGTCTAGGTGGTGGATCAGCCTTTTTTAAAGGCTACATTGTTTTGGCAATAACAATAGAAGCTAAAAAGCTAATCTAACCTTATAACTTTATAAACTAAACAAGCGGATACTCATGTATTGCGGTAACTAGGGATGAGCATTTGAACCGTCATCAGATCGCATCAAACGATCGATTCTCAAATACTGATGCACGGACTATAAAATAAGGTGGAAAAAATCGAGACCACTAATTTGAGACGGACCCAGATCAAATCGGAAATTCCCAAAAAAGCGGGAAAACCCATTTTCCGATACTGCATCGGTATCCAATCCCGTTCGATGCAGATGCAGTACCACTAATTTATGCTCGGGAAAAAATCGGACCACTAATTGATGACGGATCGGTACAAGACCAAGATCTGCTCATCCCTAGCGGTAACGGATACTCGAATATAATTGTATAATTGAATCTTTAAATAAATAAATAAACAGTATATGTAATTGTTTTATGTTATATGTTTCTAGTGAGAATATAACTCAGTGTTGTATAAATGATGTTGCTAAAAAAGTTCATGATAATGAATAAATAAGAAAACTTTGTATTTGTAATTGTTAATTGCATTATGTGTAATATGACTTTGTAACATTGTTAAATGGAACCAAACGCTCCCAAATAACTTCCCAACGTTCTTGTTGTGTAAATCTTCAAATTGATGTAATATAACTTCAATATGGCATACATATTGTGTTGGTAAATAAATATCTTCAAACTCAAATGGTTTAAAATCTTTTGTGCGGATGTAGTTACGTTTTAATAAGGGTTAAGTTCACAAATTGGCCATGAACTTTCTCAAATTTTCAATTGTAGGTAATGAACGTTGAAAAGTCTTACTACCACACTTGCAACTTGTTACAACTCGCATAAATAGTTAATATGACCGCTTGATTTCACGTCATCATTTTAAGCCCACTTGTCACCTATACATATCAAACTTATATACCCTCGGTCCCTTTTTATTTTTTCTTTCTAAAAGATAATTTTTATCATCTTCATCATCCATTTATCAGATGACACCAATCTTTCTCACACACTTACACTAACACACACAAAAATCAAAAACAAAACCACAATCAATTCCACATATAATTTCAGATCTAGCAACGAAGAACCAACTTATCTTTTTTAAACTCATTCATACAACAAAAAACTCAAATCATATTCAAAAAACACAACCTTCTTATCACTCCTTATAACTTCACTAACCACAAATCTTTGCTACTCAACCCATCTCGCTCAAAATAAATCACAAATGCAACACATCTTAGATTTCTTTATGCTATAACCCAAATAATAAACAACTCCCTTTAACCTTTACCCGCTATATTGAATCTCATAAACAAAAGAAATCAAACCTCACGAACTAAAACAAACCATTTCTTGTATCATTCGCTTCAAGGTATTTCATAAGATCTCGGTAGGTATTGTTATTGTTTTTGTATTTTGTTTAAGGTCGATGATGATTTCTCTTGATACTCTTGTTCCAAGAATAAATATGTGAATATTTAAAGAGAAAATTTAAATATTGTTTGTGGTTGATCTTGGCGGTTGTTGAGTTTTATTTGCTTGTTGAGTTATAGGAGTGATAAGGAAGGTTGTGGGTTTGTGGTGTTTGGTAGTGGGTAGGTGGTGGGTATGGTGTTGGTGGCGGTTTAGTGGTTGATGGTAAGATTCCATGATGGAGGAGGTGCCTTTGGTAGTAGGTTTTGGTTGTGTGAGGAAATCGGTGTTTTGGTTGTGTGAGGAAGAGGATGAGTGGGTTTTGGTTGTGTGAGGAAATTGGTATTTTGGTTGTGTGAGGAAGAGGATGAGTGGTCGAGTGAAGATGAGTGTAGATAGAGATACTAGTATGACGTGTACATCATTAGCGGTTGCAACCGGTCACCGATTGCAAAAAGGGACAATATGAGTGTTTTTGAACAATTTAAGAGTTACAAGTATGGTAGTAGGACTTTTAAAAGTTCATTACCAACAATTGGAATTTTAAGAAAGTTCATGGCCAATCCGTGGACTTAACCCTTTAATAACCATTTCTTGATAGTTATAATATTTAACAAGGTTCGCTTTTTACCTTATTTCGTAGTCCCGATACCATATCGTATTTGAAGAATCGGTACCATTTCGGTAAGTACCGTACGTTCCAGTTCTGTTCGAAATGCTCGTCTAGCTTAATGTATATTATCCCAAATGAAAACTATCCGGGTTCATGAAAAAAACATTTCCGCAATCGAACAATGTACGACCTTTGTTTTCTTTTGTTAATTCTTGCCTTCTTCATCCAAACTTAAAAGGGGAAAAGAAAACCCTCAAACCAAATCACCATTTGAAGAAGGAAGAGCTTAATCGAATGCTTACTTATTTTTAGGTATTTTAACTTCTCACCCTACTAAATTATGATCTTTTCTTAAAAAAAGGTTTTATGACATGTGTATGTTGTAGTATTTTGGTTTTATGTTTATGATTGATGCACTAAGTTTAGGATTTTGGGGTTTTTTTACGTATATGTCTGAAAGTACTTTCTGGCAAAAAAAAAAAAAGTAATAAGACACAAAATGTTGTCATTTTGATTAGTTTGTAATGTGACGATGATTGTGTCGGGGGCGTAAGGTCTACTTTCCTGGTTGTTATTTAGAGCCGGTTATCAGGCGAAATGAATTGTTTTGACTGTACTGCTATTGTGCTACTACTTGTTAATAGTTTTGCCAAACATACCCGAGGGCTTAATGCACCGCTTTGGTGACTCACTTAGGCCGAAGCTCGCCATCTTTAACAAGGCACGTGGTTCACCCTTTAAGGTGAACTAGGGTAGGATTTAATGAAATGAGGCACGCTTCAATTTTCCGTCAATTTTAATGCATCTGCATTAGTTTTCTAGTAGACCGTTTAAGGTTAAATGAAGCCTAGCCACATTTAGCCTATTAGAGGATTTAGTTCAAGCAGTGGCGGACCCAAGACTAAAAGTTATCAGGTGCATTTCATTTTTTAACGGCTTTTATTATTGTTGGATTTGAAATCCAATTGGTCCAACATGGACGAAAGAGCCTAGTTCAGGTGTATTTCATTGATAGGGGTTACGCTCACTTAAACTTATCTTGATTACATTTAAGCTAGTAAAACCGCCAGGGTAACACATGTCTACTCTAAAAGTTGCACATAAAGCTTTGAAAAGTTAAATAATGTAATTTGAATGCATTAGGTGATTGTGTAATGTTTAGTTACACTTCTGTTTAACTTGTTCAGCATGATAAGGTTTCACTTTTTCTTTTAACTATTTAAAGAAATCACTTTATAAACTATTAGGTTTTGGTTGTAAATAAAACAACACGGTGAATAAGAAAGATGGACCTGATATGATACTTGGTTACTTTCTACAGGTTACACGAACTTCATTTAAGGTTGAAGATCGAGTAGGTGTTTATAAGAACAAGATTAAGGTCACAGTTAAATCCAACAACCACAAGTGAAAACCATCAATTCGATCATCAGAAAAAAATGGAGACAATCACAAAACCACGGGCAGACTTTATTCCCAGGGTGAAGCGTGATACCAATTTTGTGGCAAACCTCTCTATTCCAATGAAATACATCAACACGCATAGAGACATAGTAAAATTTCTTCAAAGCCATCCCTTACACTATGCTCTCACCGCTATTCCAACGTTCATGTATCCTCACATGTTGGAGGAGTTCTGGTCTACTTGCGAGTATCACCCACGCGAAAGGTACATCAGTGGTTCTGTTTGTAAAGGCAAACACTTAATCAGAGTAACCATTAATGGACTAAGAGACACTCTCAAGCTGCCATACTACAGTAAATTTGATCCGTTAGTCACAGAGGATGAGTTTAAAAGAATTCTACGTATATGTGGGTATAATTTTGCCACTGTTGAGGAAAGTAAGGATAAGAGACGCCGTAATACTTTAAGATCAAGATTGCCTGCTATATGGATGTACTTATCTAAAACTATAAGTCAATCGTTGGGAATAAATGTGGGAAAGTATACCAGTCCTATGGAGCAGCAAATCTTTTATTCTTTAGTCACGGGAACAAACATTGATTACGCTGAGCTGATCTTTAATGAGCTCAAGAAGAATGTTTGGGAGGAGCCAAGGGCCAGCTGTATACCATACCCGCGATTCTTATCCTTGGTCTTCCATGAGGCTATGGGTAACAACTATACACAAGCTGATGACCTCGAATCCACAACACCTATTGTGCTTGGACCCCAGATATTCTGGAAATCTGTTAAAAATGGGGATCCTAAACTGACCTCTGCCATGAGGAGAACGATAAAGAATCCTTATGAGCACCTACAATCGAAATCAGAAGCAGACTCTTCGAGTTCAGAAGCCGACTCCTCGGATTCAGAACTTGGCTCCTCATCTCATTGTAAGTCTAAGTCATCTTCTCCTTCAAATTCTCGTAATTCAACATTGAGAGGTATATCAAAGGTCATCCTACCTAAGACTAACCCAACTCCACCTCCACCTCCACCATCAGAAACATCTGAAACGTCCTCTAGTCAATCATCAAAATCTCCTAGTAGGAATAAATCTGCTGAAACAAAGACAATTGACAGAGGACAAGTTCCACCCGCAAAGGTGACAGCGACGACTGCAACATTGGAGCCTAACCTGGATCGTTATATCACAGCATCCCCATCTCATAACCATCACTCCTCACCGAATAACACACAGCGAGATCCTCCAACTGACACTTCCACCATACTTCAAGCTATCATGGCTTTGACTTCTAAAGTTGATACTATTAGTTCTAAAGTTGATACATTTAGTTCTGATGTGGAAAGTGCAAAAACCGGTATGGCTACTGTTCAAACCATCACTACTACCCAACACAACATTCTTATACAAGAGCTAGCCACCCTAAAATCGCAAATCCAAAACTATGCTTCACCCCAAACTCCATCTTCACCGCCATCTCATTCCTCTGTCCACTGCTTGACTTCACAAGTTGCAGCTTTGGAGGCTAAGGTGAAGGCCGTTCATCATACCCTTCACACCTTACAAGACAACACAGTCACTTCCGATGCTAAGCTGTCAGAAGACATTGACGCAATTAAAACGCAGCATTTCTGTTTTTCTGTGCAGCTGGAAAATTTTAAAAATCTTCAAGAAAAGGTTCACACCACTGCCATAAATACACAGACAGCAGTGAATAACCTTAATGATCTGTGTGTTGCAGTACAAACCAGCTTAGGCAACTTATCTAAAGCTTTCCTTGCCAATGTGGACAATTCAAACAAAACTCTTGAATCCTTGGAGGCGCAGATAGAAGCTGCCCAAGGTGCCCTCAGCATGGTTCAGACAACTGTCGGAATGAATAACCGTTTGCTTGATAATCTGAATGAACAAGTCAATATATTGGTTAAAGCTGCCACTTATCAACACTCACCATTCAGTTCAGATGAAGATGCCTCTAAGACCTGCAGATTCAAAAGAAAAAGAGGTTGAAAAGCAAGCTCTATCTCTTTTGTTAATGGTATGGTATATGTAATCAGATGCTAGATTATCGTTATAATATTCTAATTATTAGTTTAGAATCGTTTAATTACTTTGTTATGATGCATGTTGACCCGTGCTTTATTAACCACTAAGACATAAATTTTACGAGTGTTGTACAGTTCTGAATGGGTTGGCAGTTCTGCAACCTGTCTGGAATTTAATTATCGTTAGGAACTTGAAATTTTCCCGCAAGTATATATACAACACCATTATTTGGCAATCACTTTCATAATTTTTGAGGCAGAATTGCCGAGTTTTGAACTTTTGATTGTTATAAACAGTTGAGCTTGTCGGTGTAAAGATAATAAAGTAGTTTTTGGAATAACAGAAAAACTTATTTATAAGTCAGGGCCACAAGCGATTAAGTCCTTATCTGATTAGTACTCCGTATGATGCTGTGATGCACCATTAACATCATCTTAATTTTAAAAGATTAGAGATCAAAGGGTGAAACTCTTAAGACTGCAAGAAATGTATACAGATGCACGATAAATATGTAAAAACCAGATATGAATCCTAAAATGGTGTATTTACTTTCTTTGGCAATGTTGTTTACGTCTGATCTGATTGGATTTCTTGCAAGACTCGGGAAATCGGTTGTCACATTTGAAGAAATGAGCGAGAAGGCAAAGTTTAAGGCTCCACCTGGATAAGGAAAGATTTGTGGGTTGTGGACAAGGGTATGGAGGTTTATAAAGGGTAGCACAAATAGAAAGAGCAATGACCACTTTTAGCTTAGAAAAGTAAGTTTAATATACACTTTAATCAAGTGTTGTGATGATTTAGAAAATCTGCAAACCACGTCTCGAGAAAAGAGGTAGAGCTAACGTCTTCATCTGCATGAATGGGCACCGTTTGTTTTTGTCTTATCAAGATTTCTTTTATTTTATTTTATTTTTATTTTGCTATAAATCCTTTTGTAATATGATTCGAATGGGTTAATCATTTTCTTACGTTTTGATAGTTTTTTAACGTTTTCGATCATTTTTTACGTGTTAGACCATTTTTACGTAAAAAACGAACACAAATAGAAGGAAAAAAAACGTAAGAAAACGTAAAAAAAATTGGACGAAAACGTAAAAACAGAGGAAAACGTAAAAAAAAAAGGGACGAAAACGTTACAAGAACAGACGAAAATGTAAAAAGACGAACGAAATCGTAAAAAACGGACGAAAAATTACGAAAACGTAAGAAAACAGATTAAAATGTAAAAAAAGACGAAAATGTAAAAAAATGAACGAAAACATAAAAAAAGAGGCGAAAACATAAATAAAAGGACCGAAACGTAAATAAAGGGACTAAGATGTAAAAAACGGACGTAAACGTAAAAAAACAGACGAAACGCAAAAGAGATGTAAGATATTGAGAAAGAGATGTAAGGTTTGTGAAAGAAGATGTAAGGAGTGAAAGAAGAGGTAAGAAGTGAAAGATAATGTCTGGAATTTAGAAGAGGAAAGAAGTGAAAAGAAACACTTATGTCTGCAAAAAAACAAACAAAAAACCTCTACCCTCCTGCAGACAAAAGAAGTGAAAAGAGGAAACAAGTACTTATTGGGAAAAAACAAACGACACCAATCTGATTGGATGTGGTGTCG
Source organism: Chrysanthemum lavandulifolium (assembly GCA_022545495.1). Classification (NCBI taxonomy): domain Eukaryota; kingdom Viridiplantae; phylum Streptophyta; class Magnoliopsida; order Asterales; family Asteraceae; genus Chrysanthemum; species Chrysanthemum lavandulifolium. The sequence continues at coordinate 211,173,613 of CM040245.1, forward strand.
AGATATGTAAAAAAGGTTTGACCCTTTACAATAGTGACTAGCAAAAACAACCCTTTGTAAAGTATTAGGCATTTGGACTACTAGCGTTGGAAGTTGCCAATTGTTTTTATTTCGAACGAATAAAATGACAACCAAGTAAACAAGAAATATTATGTTTGAGAGTCTTTTGGAGAATAAAATTTTAAACCAAAGAAATAATTTTTTCAAATTTCATCTCCTAAAAGAGTAGGAGAGATATAAAACGAAAGCTATTTTGAATAGGGAATGGATATTCGGCAAAAGTTCAATATAGAACCAAAATTTACCATAGATACAATCAACCAATAATAGTCATTCATTTTCTTATTATGATAAACTTTCACCCTTTTAAAAAAAATTAAATATCTCGCAAACCGTTAATCGTTACGCGATAAAAATTATACCATCGTGACGAGAATTAAATTATCTTTCTATAGATATGACTACTATATATTTTAACAACTTTTTTTTTTTCAAAATTTCGGTCAACAAAATCATATATGATTTGTGAAAATCATATATGATTCGATTTTTACGAATCACATATGATTTTGAGAATCATATATGATTGTAAAATCATATATGATTCGTAAAAATCGAATCATACATGATTTTTAAAATCATATATGATTCGTAAAAATCATATATGATTTTTTCTGACGGAATTTTTGAAAAAAATGTTTGTCGAAAATATGTAAAAAGATATATCTATAGAAAGATAATTTAATCTCGTCACGATGGTGTATTTTTATATTTGAAGATTTACCGTTTGTAAGATATGTTGTTTAAAAAAAAGGTGAAAAATGATTTTGATTAATTTAGATAAAAAATGGAGGGTTATAATTGGTTCATTTGTTCTATGACAAATATGAGTTCTATATTGATCTCAACTCATGGATATTCATACCCCTAAAATCATAACTAACACATTTTGAATTTTTTATTTTATTTTTATAATTTTGCTTTTATAATAAAATTGTGAAAAAAAAACGGAACATAAAATATAAAGTTTAATAATAGTAGTAAAACATAAAAAATACGGAGTAGAAAATCATAAAAAACTATCTTGTTCAGTTAATAAAGTGGATAAAACTGTCGAGAAAAGATACAAAACATAAAATATAAAGTTTGACAAATAAAATAGTAAAAGAAAAAAAAATACAAAACAAAAAGTTATAAAAAATTATTTGTTCTATTAATAAAATGAGTAAAAAAAAGGTGTGAGGGTTGATATTAGAGGGTGTACGATAGTACCTCCTTTTGTGATACATTTTCTTTCTCTTTCTACTCTCTAACACTCACTTTTCAAGATGTTTTTCTCTTTATGTTTACCTGGACTTTATCTTATTTGAGTTATTTCCTCTGGAAATTCAGGAACAAAGAATGCAACTACGTAAGGGTAGCATTTTAATAACTAATAAACTAAAACTCAATCGTTAGATAACACTTTATAAATAACATATGAACTGAGAATGTATCTAATACATTTCAAAAATGAATTTAGAAGTGATGACCAACTAAGAACTTGGCATAAAACGGCTCTTTATGATTAATATCGTCTACTTAAAGATCACTACTTCGTGGGTTTATTGTTTTGTATTCTAAGAGCATATGCAACAATAACGCGCCCCAAGTTATTCCCAAGTTACCCGGTGTTAACCTGTTAACTGATACCGGTATGCTACCCATGTAACGCACGTTATTTTTATATTATATATATATTTTTTTATTTTTTTCCCTTAAATGAGGGGTTGTTTTTGTAAATTGTTGTTGAGAATGTTATGATTGCGGGTGTTTTTTTGATGAGTTAAGGTGAAATATTAAAGCTGATGTGACGCAGACGTGGCAGAAGATTAAACTTTAACACATGTTATGATGCAGTGATGCACCATTAAGGTATCACAAAATGAAGTTCAAACATATTTATTTTTGTATAAAACGAACAAAAATTTGGTAAACATCACACGTTTTAAAAGTTATCTATCTATATCTATATTACTTATAATGCACGAAGGCACCTCACTTTTAATTTTAAGACGTACAAGAAATTAAGCATGTTTTACAACACTTTAATGCACCTAATTTTCAGAATTACAACAAAGTAAGCATATTGTACAACAAAATAAAGCGTTGTGTCATTTTAAGACCAAAATTCTATCAAACAACATTAACGCTATTAAAACACCTTTCACCAAAAATTACAACCATTTAAGCACAATGTACAATAGTCGCAACCAATTTTCGATTACAACAAAATAAGCATAATGTACAACAAAATAAGCATGATGTAATTTTCGGACTTACAACATTAATGCTATTAAAGTGGTCAATGTTATTAATGACTATAATGACTACTACTTACAAGAAAAGAAACATAGTGTACAACACTTTAATGCACATAATTTTCAAACGTACAAGACAAGAAGCATAGTGTACAACAAAACACTACATTAATGCTATTTAATGTAGTCAATTATTTAACTGGTCAATAAATACAATTAATACAGTTATTAAAACACCCCTTACATAAGAAATACAAATTATCAAGCATATTGTACAACCAAATTAAACACAATTTCTGCATTAAATTTCACTACTACAAATAATAAAGACATTATACAATATTCAAGCCCGAGCCAAGCAACGGGTCAAACGGGCTTGAGCCCGAAGTGCGGACTAAATGGGCTCGAGCACCGAGCGGACACGGCCAACGTGGTCGAGCCGAACGAGAGCAGGCTATCTGAAATTCTTGATATCCAGAATTTATTGTTAAAAGAACATAATAAACTAAAATACATTATTCATCGAATTTTTATTTCGGGATATACACGCAACGCGGGTACCCTGCTAGTATTACATATAATGCACGAAGACACCTCACTCTTAATTTTAAGACGTAAAAAAAATTAAGCATGGTTTACAACACTTTGATGCACCCAATTTTCAGAATTGCAACAAAGTAAGCATATTGTACAACAAAATAAAGCGTGGTGTCATTTTAAGACCAAAATTCTATCAAACAACATTAATGCTATTAAAAACACCCCTTAACAAAAATTACAACCATTTAAGCACAATGTACAATAGTGCAACCAATTTTCGATTACAACAAAATAAGCATAGTGTACAACAAAATAAGCATGATGTAATTTTCGGACTTACAACATTAATGCTATTAAAGTGGTCAATGTTATTAATGATTATAATGACTACTACTTACAAGAAAAGAGAGTGTACAATACTTTAATGCACATAATTTTCAGACGTACAAGGCAAAAAGCATAGTGTACAACAAAACACCACATTAATGCTATTTAATGTATTCAATTATTTAACTGGTCAAAAATACAATTAATACAGTTATTAAAACAACCCTTACATAAGAAATACAAATTATCAATCATATTGTACAACCAAATTAAACACAATTCCTGCATTAAATTTTACTACTACAAATAATAAAGACATTATACAAATATTCAAGCCCAAACGGCAACGGCCAATAGGCTTGAGCCTAAACCGGGCGCGGACCAACGGGCTCGAGCCCGAGCAGACACGGCCAACGGGTTCGAGCCCGAACGGCACCTGCTATATCTGAAATTTTGATATCCGTAAATTTATTGTTAAAAAGAACATAATAAACTAAAATGCATTATTTATCGAAAAAATTTATTTCAAAGTACCCGCTGATGCAACGCGCGGGTACCCTGCTAGTTAAAAGTAAAACATGAATATAATACTAATGTAAGTTTGTTTAATGTATCTAACGAGGTAAATACGCCCGTATGATGTGGCGATATACTGTGTGATAAGACATTTATTATAGGGAAAATTGATGAGTGTCTAAATACATCATTTTTTTGATATTTAGAATGCCAAAACATCCAAAACACTCGAAATGCATCAAAATGATAAAAATATCACAAATAAGTGTTTTATGTGTTTTAAATGCAAAATATCAAAATCGATGAAAACGATCAAGTTTGCAAAATTGGCGCTTTAGTCCCCAAGTTTTAAAAGTTGTCAAAACAGTCCCGTAAATCAAAATAAAGAAAATATCATTCAAGGTCCCTGAAATATTCTAAGTTGTCAAAATGGTCCTTGAATGAATCTTTGGTCAAATGGCGTAAAAGGTCCTCAAGTTTGAAAATGTCAAAAATAGTCCTGGATTTATAAAAAGTGAAAATTATCAAAAGTGGTCCTTGTACTATTCATATATGGCAAGTTTGCTCCTTGTGATAAGTTTGGAGAGTCAAGGCGATTCATCCTTCGCTTTCACCAAATTACATAAATGGTCCTTGTTATTAATACAAACCAAATGGACCCCTTTTGTATTAGTGAGCCCACCAAAACAAAAGACCCCCGCTAAATACCGTGACCCCCAATTGTGAACCCCTTCATATTAATACTCGGTCAAATAAGTCAAATACCATCACTGTTCATCCCCTACCTCCTTGTCCCGCCAAATCCAGAAACCAAAGTGGTTTCTCACCACTTGCTTCTACTCCCTTCCACTGCCTTCCAAGTTGTATACCAACCTCCTCCACCTTCACAAACACCCAAACTTCATTAATTGACTCAAACTCGCTAATGACTTTTTGGCGCCAAATCTACACATGGACGATTCGATGATATTGACCAATCCAATGGTCAAATCTGGAAACAATCGAGGTCGACAAGAAGTCTCAAAAGTCTATAAAGAAGAGATGAGAAGCAATGTGGAAGATATCTAGTGTATTTTAGTTTAGCTTATGTCGTTTTAAGTAATTTTCAATTTTCAGTGTATTTTAAAGCTTTCAAGCATTTTGTTTAAGTGTTTCGATTAGTATTGTGAATCTTTCTTAATAAGCAATTTCAAATTTTAAGTTCCAATTCAGTTTATGCAATTTTTCCTTTCAAAAATCTCATATTATGTTAATGTTGTTAATAGTTGTTATCTTGGTGAATAGCCCACATAAGCTCCTAGAAAGCTTATTAAAGCTTTTAGAAACTTTAAAATCGTTTAGAATCAAAAGCAAAATCACCAAAAATACAAATAAAATAGTTGAAAAATAAAAATCCATGGAGATGGTGATCACAAACGAGCGGTGGTAAATTGTGGATGGCCTAGGGTTTAGTGCTTATTGGGAAGCTTTAGGGTGTGTCTTTGTGCCTCGTTCTCAACAGGCTTGGATCCAATTTGTAAGCCTTTTAATACATTTTGGCATTTCAACGTTTGGGTTGCTCATTAGCTTAAATCTCTTTATGTTCATGTTTATTAGTCATATTTAAGTATAATTAAGCCTTTAAACCGTTGCTTGTTCTTTTAAATTTGTAGTTAGTAAAAATCTTATTTTTAGCAGTTAAAATAGCATGAGTTCAATTTCTTAGTTTTATGTTGTTAGTTATGTTGTTTTATGTTTATTTAGTCCTAATATATGACATAATGAGATTTTTAATCAAGTTCATGGTCTTAATCTATTAAAGTCTTTGAAAACACCAAAACAAATTTATTTAAGGGTGTTTGGATCTACTTTGTTAACTGTGATAGAGGTCATTGCATTGTTACTTGTTATTGTTACATGTTCCAATAGGTCTTAGTAACTCAAAGAAACAAAGAAAACCAAAGGCTTATTAGATCAAAAGTCAAAATAATCTTTAATCTCATCTTGTATCTTGTCTGTTTGATTTTAAAGTTCTATGATCATGGTTTTGTGTTCATAAGTTGTTATTGTTGATCAAGTCAGTCTTAATCCACCTTAATACATCATAATCAGTTGGTAGGATCAATCCAAAACTCATAAAAGTCAACATAGTTCATTTTCTTAAAAAGTCAAAATGATGCTCTGTGCACAGTTAAGTTTATCACTTTCACAAGCTCACACAGAGCTCATCAGTTAACCATAGCTTGTGAATTTTAGTTCTTTGGAAAGCTAACCAAGCCATCTTAAGGTTCCAAGCTTAAAATTCAACTTCCTAGCTTATTTGATAGGCCTGCAAGTGATTTTTAGTTTGTCCCATTTGACTCAGTATACACTGAGTCATCCTCAGTGGTTTTCCAATTTTTTTTATAAGCTCCTCATAAGCTCACCAGTGAATCCCACTGTGAGAACTTTAGCTTTTTGGATAGCTTATCTGGTATACTTATTAGTTGCAGTGCTTATTTCCATTTCTTAGCTTATTATAGTGCTTAAAAATTAGCTTAAAGGTGCCTAGTGAAAACAAAGTGTCCTGTGTAACAGATAGATTTGTGCTTATTTAAAAGTTGTTTAAGTGCTTATTTCTTAGTAATCTTGCTTATTCAGTTGTTATACTAGCTTATTAACAATCACTTAGCTTATTTTCAGTTAGCTTGTGCTTATTCACTAACTTCATAGCATTTTAGCTTAATCCTTGTGCTTATTCATTCTTATTTGCCCACTGTTGAGATAAATAAGCTCAAACTGAGCTTATTGGTTGTTTTTGTAAAAAGTTCCAGTTGTAAAGTTGCTTATTATCCTTAGCTTATTTAGTTTCAAAAGGAAAAGTCCAAAATAAAATAAAAAGCAAAAGGGAGTTCTTGGATTGAACCACGCCACCCACTCACCACACACACACCTCACCAACCGCCTGGGTCTTTTTCATTTTTCTTTGCACTATCTAATACTTAACCCTTGTTTTCTTTTAAGCTTATACGAGCTTATTAGCTTATTCTGACTTATTTAAACTAGCTTTTTCAACTTTGTATTTTTCTTAACTTTGTATTAGTATAAAGTAATTTATAAAAAGTTTTAGATTTTTCTTAATAGTTTTAGTATTTTAATCATTTAATTAGTGTAAAATAGTATTGAATTCATAATAAAAATATAAAAGTCAAAAAATATAAATCTTTTTCTAAAATTTTCTTTTGTCATATATTAAGTAAGAAAATTGTTTTTACACTTGTAGGACTTTTATTTCACAAATTTTACGTTTTTACTTGACTGCGTAATTTTATACTTAACGACGCTTTCATTTTAAGTCACGTTTTAGATAATTTAAGTTTACGCTTTAATTAAAATAGTTTATTCAAGTTATTTTGTTTTATAAATCACAAAACATCATTGTAAAAATAGTGATAGCGTTTATTTAATATATTTTAGCTTTTTAATTTCCTTTAATTTGCATTTAAGCCCCTGTAATTTACAAAACTTTTTTAGGTATAAATATTCCAAAATCCTTACTGATCACTATCTTTAGTGATTATTCGACATCTGAATTTGTTCAAACACCATTCATCCTCCGTGGGACTTAACGACCCAGGAATCCACTATATTCCTCTGATCTTAATTGTATTGCTTTCTGAACTATTTTAAGTTTATTACGGTTGACCATTCACAAGTGGTTAGCTTGTGTGATTAAACTTGACTGTTTGGAGATCAATCAAAAATTCTCTAAATGCCTGGTTAAGAATATTACCCCAAATGCCCTACTTTTTTTTTCACTTCCCTTAATGCCCCATGGGCAACTCTATCATATATTTGGGCCCACTCTGTACTTACAAAGCACAAATCTAAGATTTGTCTGTTGGGCAACTTTGGCCTCTTATCAAGAATCGATTTTTTTTGTCTTTAGTAAAAACAAAATATTTATTTTTAATTTTTACTAAAAGACAAAAATGTCACCGCCAACATCGAAATCGAGTTGCCTAACTAAAGATCTAGTACACTTGTATTAGGTAAGTAGATGTGGCCCCACAAATGGGACACATGTCATTTATTTAGGATAGTTGCCCAAATATATGGTTGGGAGAGTTGCTTGTGGGGCGTTATGGAAGTGAAAAAAATTGGGGCAATTTAAATTAGTTGTGCAACCAAGGCATTTAAAATTTTCCTTTATTATATGTAACGAGTCATAATAGTACAAATAATTCAAATTTGCAATCATTTTGACTTATTACCCAAAAATAATAAGTTGATTTTAAAATTTTAATAATATTTTAAAGGGTGAAAGCTAAATATCTGAACTTATTTTTGAAAATAAAGTTCTACGTAATGTCTTTGTAAAAATTGAAGATATGCATATACTTTCAAATAATCATGATCTAGCTAATATGATCAGACTAAGAGTGGTTACTGGTCACCTTTTATTAAAATTACACTTTGGCCCCAACCGGACCAAATTCTCAGATTAGTCCTACTTTGTTAACGCCGAATTTGGTCCGGTTTGGGGACCAAAGGTGTAATTTTCAATAAAAGCGACAGCAACCTCACGTACCTCATATTAGCTAGATCGATGATTATTTGAAAGTATATTATGATCTTTAGCTTTTACAAAGTACATTACGAGACCGCTTATTGAAAAAGACGTTACAGATTCAGCTTTCACCATTTTTAAATGTAAGTTAAAAGCATTACAATATTTGCTTATTTTATTTGAAATTGAGAGCATTTTGTTGGTATATTTTTGTAATAAAATTACTAAATTTTGACCTAGAACAATAAAAAGTTGATTTTAAACTATTATCAATTTTTTTTTTCTAAAATTGTACGTAATTCAAAAGCACCTAATATTTGGCTCATTTTATTTGGAATTTGAAGTCTTTTTATTGGTAATTTTTTATAAGAAAATTCTTGAATATTTTATTAGATAATTGATAAATAAATAAATTTTGTTATATAAAAAATTTAAAAAGTAAAAGTTTAAGGTAGTTATTGTAACTTGTTACATAATTTAGGGGTATGTTTTGAATTATTTTTTTAAACATATTTTAAACAAATTTTATTTTAGTTTTAAAGTTATTAGATAGGTTAAGCGTGTGTTTTAAAAGTTTTTATTTTTTCAAAAATATACTAAGTATTAAAGGTTAACATGTTTTATTAAATCGCACGTTAGTAAAAAAACGTTTGCAATATTGTGCACATTTTGTTCGTAATTTGAATACTTTTCTTTAGTATATTTTTATATGGAAATCGCTACTTTAAGTGTATTTTCAAAGTTTTAAGTTTCAGCATTTAAGATCAATATTAAGATTATTTATTTTTAGTTTTATTTGCAATAAAAATAAAATAAATACAAAGTTAGAATCTATACTACTTATAATAGTAGAAATGAATCTCTCCTCATGATCTTAAAATTAAGACTTACAAAATACAAAACCTATCAGACAATACACAACGACTATTAATGATCTTTCTCATCAATCTTAATTTTAAGACTTACAAGTCTTAAAGCTTAATGTATAAAATACAAAGTAATATTAATGCGGTCAAGATATTTAACATAGTCAATTAATTAACTGATCAATAAATACAATTAATGCAGTTATTAAAACACCCCTTACACAATAAATACAAATTATCAAGCATATTGTACAACCAACTTAAACACAATTCCTACATTAAATGTCACTAATACAAATAATAAAGACATTATACAAATATTCAAGCCCGAATACGCAATCGGGCCAATGAGTCTGAGCACCGAACGGACGGGCAAATGGGGTCGAGTTCGAATGAAGACGGGTTAAACAAAATTTTGATATCCGTAAATTTATGTAAAAAAACATAATAAACTAAAATACACGATTTATCAGAACTTTACTTCAACGCACTGTCACGCAACGCTACCAGACTTCGCTAAGAAATGTAAAACATAGATCGATAGGGAGAGATTGTTAGAAATAAAATATCTAGGCTTTTGAAAAGTATAAGGACCAGATGTACCATTTTGTATTTTTAAATAGTGTAGTCATTGTGTGTATTTTGTAACTTTGGGTAAAAAGGCTTTAACCTGGTAAAATATATTTTGTAACTTTATAACACGGATTAATGAACAATTTCATTCTTAAGGATAAATCTTTCTTTTAGATTCTCACCTCACACACACACTGAACACACAGATTAGCACACAATTATTATATGTATGATCCATAAAAAATATACTAGTATGCGCTAACCATTCAGTAAAACCTAGTGGTAAAATGCTACTTGTGACAAGCATCGATAAAATATAATGAGGTCTCAGGCTCAAATTGTGCTTGGTGCAAACAATCGTCACATGGCCGCACCAACTCTTTAGAAAAAGGAAGAGTTTTACCCGATTTTCGCTCATGTAATGGTGGTTCAAATCCCATAAATTAGTCGGTCAAAAGATTAAAAACCAAAGTTAAATAAAAAATTATATCTTTCCTGAATATTTTTTTTGAGCAAAATCTTTCCTGAATACACGAATTAAAATTTGAGCATTCAAGATATAAAAGGTAAGTAAACACATTGCTAACTTTGTGACATGGACGGCATATGTATATTGTAAATTAATTGATACCAAAGAAATTGATTATTTTACCCTTTTGGGGTCTCAGAATATTTTTATTTTCGAATGAGACAATAAAGCCGAAGTGAAAGATACTCGAAGAAACATGAATCCAAAAATTGTTCGACCGATCCGTCCATGCAGTACAGATTTCTTGTACAACTTGATGGATTACTTCAATACACTTGACTGACTCGCATATGGTCTGATGTGTAGCATGAGCTCCTATAAATGTTTTCTGCTCGTTAACAATATCAATAAATACGGTATAACTTATAGTTATCGTACTAATAACACTTGAGAGTTGAGACATATTTTCTTTCATAAAAGAAAATGTACCAGGTGTTTTTCTATATTTTGGTGGGAACCTTTTTATCCATTTCAAAAGGTTCTGATGCCACAATGATGTTTAATAAAACTACACCAGCCCTTTTCATATTTGGCGACTCCACAGCGGATGTGGGAACAAACTCTTTTTTGCCCAAAACCAAAATAAGAGCAGATTTTCCTCACAACGGGATAGATTTTCCCCATTCTAGGCCTACAGGGCGTTTCAGCAACGGCCTCAACAGTGCTGATTTCCTATGTTAGTAAAAGCAATAATTTATCGTTAATATAGTTATATGAATTTTGATAATATGTTAGGTTTAATATTTTCTTCGTCTTGGATTACTTTCAGCAAAACTAATTGGACAAAAAAGAAGTCCCCAGCCATACTTGTTTCTCCTCAAAGCAGGCCTTAGAAAGAGGATGTTTAGAGGTGTAAATTTTGCTTCTGGAGGGTCTGGTCTTCTTGATGCGACTGGGAAACAACTCGAAGTTATCATATACTCTTCACCCATGTATGCATAACGCATTGGATGGTTGAAATAGACAATATACATATTGATGTGATCTGTAGTAATTTATTCTTGAGTCATGTGCATCCCTAATATATATACAATGTGAGCAGAATGTTGTACCAATGTCGGAGCAAATCAAGCAATTTGAGACGGTTATTAGCAATCTAGCTTTGGTGAAGGGTCGTGGGCGGCTAAGAACATAATAGCAAAATCTATGTTTGCTATTAGTGTCGGAGCAACGATATTTTTGGATATTTTGGGAACCAAAGCACCATCATTGATCCTACTATATACATTGGTTCATTGATGACAGCATACGAGTGTCACCTTGAGGTACAAACATAACATGAACATCATATACTACTACCAAACATGATACTTTTAACAACAAATGAGAAGCAAAAGTTCCAAATTTTGTATATTTGATAAAATTACAAGGATTTGCTCAAAAAAAGGATAAAATTAAAAGGATAAATATCTTTTAGTTAGCAAATTTGTTTCATAAAAGATGCTTGTGGCACGAAAGAGACACAAGTCCCATTACAATTCTGATTAAACGACATATATGAGGCTTTTATTTAACCATCACAAAGGTGCCTCTAATGGTAGAATATAACGTGATGTCCTCACACATATGTTCAACTTCACTCAGGGAAAAAGTCAAACGATCCCGGGATTCACCTGTTAGATCACACATATTTGAATCAAAGACTCGTCCTCCCTATTTTACCCATTTATACGAGGATTTTAATTAACCACCTTACATACTTTACCATCTGTTGTAATAATGTCATATATAAACTAAAGTTTACTGTATAATCTAAACAAAAAAAATGCTGGAATATTTCAAGTCTCTATACAACCTTGGAGCAAGGAAGTTCGGGATCATAAGCGTACCTCCAATCGGTTGTTGCCCATCGCAAAGAATTCACAATATCACCGGGGGATGTTTTGCGATCGAAAACACTTTTGCTCAAGCTTTTTACTCATCACTCGATGCTCTCTTGAAGAAACTCTCGTGTAAGCTCAAAGGAATGAAGTACTCACTTGGAAACTCATACGAGATGACCATTAATGTCATTAACTATCCACAACAATTCAGTAAGTCCAACATGAAGTGAAAAACATTTCTATGACGTGCTCTAGTCTTTTACCAACACCTTGTACACGTGACAAAAACATTTTTTTCTTTCAGATTTAACGTATGTTGATAGAGCATGTTGTGGCAAAGGATGGTTAAATGCAGAAAAAGAATGTACCGAAAGCAAATTTATGCTCGAATCGCCAAAACTACCTCTTCTGGGACTTGTTTCATCCAACACAGTATGCTTCCGAGCTTGCAGCCAAAACCTTATTCTACGGTGGACCACGTTATGTGACCCCGGTTAACTTTGCTCAACTTGCAGCATCTTGACTACTTAGTTTTGCATGATTTTTCTAATTCAATCAACGACAAATGAATATGATCGATCATATCATATGTATGAATAAGTAGTACTCTTGTCTTAAAGAATGTTTAAGTGCACAAAAGTACCTTAAAGAGCTTGTATACCATTTGTTTTTTATAGTCGACAGATAATTAACATCGTCAAAGATTAGTATGAACGAGGTAGAATATGCCCACGCCTTGCGGTGATATATTGTTTGAAAAAACTTTTATGATATGTAATGAGTCTACAGTGTATATAACTAGCTCATAACCCGTATTCAACACGGGCTTTGATAGTAAATAACTAAAGTTAACTATAAAACTTCACCATAAGAAATTGTGGTAATAGATAATATGTGAAAAAATTGCACACATGTAAGTTTCGAATACTGAAGCAAAAAAATACAAAATTACTTATGGCCATGAAAAAATTATTTCAGCCACAACAAATATTTACAATAATAACAATGTGATCATATTGACATCATATATTCGTAAAATATGTAGAATAAGTGTTGTGCAGCAAAAGTATACAACAAAACCGTAATCTTGATAAATCCAATTGCAATATGTATTGTCGTATAATGAGATATGACTGAGAATATTTGATTTGATTGATTGACAACTAACAGTACATCGTACATATATAGCCATATACCGCTATTCTAGAATATGGGCTAGAGCTCATTACAAAATACATAGTACGGCTAATACTCCCCGCAAGAGGGAGCGGGAGGACACCGATGTCGAGACCGAGCGGAACTCCTCGAATAAAGCGTATGGTAAAACCTCCGTGAAGATATCCGCACATCGATAGTGAGAAGGCACATGAAGAACCCGAACCTGACCAGTGGCAACCAAATCTCTGACAAAATGTATATCTATCTCAATGTGCTTCGTGCGCTGATGCTGAACCGGATTAATAGATAGATAGACCGCACTAACATTATCACAGTATACAAGCGTAGCGGAAGATAATGGAGTGTGTAGCTCACGTAGTAAGTTCCGTAACCAACAAGTTTCAGCAACTGCATTGGCAACATCACGATACTCCGCCTCTGCACTAGAGCGAGAAAGAGTCGGTTGACGCTCAGAGGACCAGGAGAGTAAGTTGTTGCCAAGAAATACACAATAACCTGAATTCGATCACGAGTGGTGGGGCAACCACCCAACCGCATCAGAATAAGCAACCAAATATGTAGTAGATGAGGAGAATAACTACAGGCCATAATCCAAAGTACCCTGAACATACCTCAAGATCCTTTTAAGAGCAGAGAAATGAGGCTCCCGAGGGTCATGCACATAGAGACAAACCTGCTGAACTGCATAAGAGATATATGGTCTAGTAAATGTAAGATACTGCAAAGAGCCCGTAAGACTTCAATATAAAGTCGGATTAGATACCGAATCACCATCACCCCCTAATTTAGACTCAAGATCAACAGAGTCCGACACGGGTTACAATTAAGCATGTGTGCTCTCTCCAAAACCTTGATAGCATATTTTTCTTAGATGTAAACAACTCAAGAGTCACATGTAATTGAGATGCCCGTAAAATAGTTTAGTGGACCCAGGCATCATAGCAAACTCCCGATTTAATGAGCCAATAATCCGTTGTAACAAACTCTCATACTAAGCGGTGAGGACAATATCATCAACATATAATATCGTGTAAGCAATATCCATCCTTTGTTTGTATATAAATAAGAATGAGTTACACGACTATGAGAAAACCCTACCCAGTGATATAAGATGCAAATCTCGAAACCACGCCTAGGGACCGATTTAGTCCATGAGAGACCACCGAATAAACACACATAATCGAATGTTCAAGATCCCAAACCCGGAGGTCGATGCATATAAACTGCTTAAGATAAGTCACCATGCAAGAACGCATTCTTGACATCAAGTCGATGAATCGCCAATGTCGAGAAGTAGCTAAACTCGTAACAGATTCGAATAGTACCCGGTTTAACCATCGGACTAAAGTATCATCTACATCAACCCCTCCAATTGAGTACCACCATTCGCCACAAGACGAGCCTTGCGGTGATTAAGAGTGTCATCACCAAATACTTGTGGCGATAAAGCCACATAGATCGAATAATGTTGGTATCGTGGGTCGAGGCACTAGAGTCCAAGTTCGCTTATTAATTAGTGCGGTGTATTCATCGCGCATAGCATTTTCCCAATTTGGATCGAAGAACGCGTCACGACACGTTTTGGTAATGATGAAACAAAAGAGACAAGCATATTGAGATGTCGAGTGGGACGATTAGTCCCGACACTATATCTTGTGACCATGGAATGAATGGAGACAAGGTTTGGGTTGTGGGGAGGTTCGGAATGATTGTTGGAGTTTGGGTTGAAGCAAGTGACGGGTTGGTGTTTGGATTGGTTTTCATTTTGTTGGGTGGTTGGTGTTTGGTATGGGGTTTCATTTTGTTGGGTGGTTGGTGTATGGTATGGGGCTTCATTTTGGTGGGTTCGTTGTTTTGAGTAGATGGTGTTGTAGGTTCGGGTTGGTTATTTGTTGGTTTGGGTGAAAAGGATGGGATAATTGGAGGAATGATATCGGGTGAGTCATCCAGAAATGTGGATGCTGGGAATGTCGTGGATTTAGATGAACTATATGGAAAAATAGTTTCATCAAAGGTTACATGGTGAGAAATTATGATTTTGTTGGTTTGTAGGGTAAGACAACGATATCCACGGTGATTGGAGGCTTGGCCCAAATAAATTGAGGTGTGGTGCGAGGTTTGAGTTTGTGATTGGGGTATAGATGAAACGCGTAAAAGGCTATAGTCCGGGTTTGTCCAAACATGCGGGTATAGGAATTTCGTTGTTAATGGCGATTGAGGGTAAGATATTAATCAAGTGGAAAACCATATTTAAGGCTTCGACCCAAAATGTTGGTGGTAGGTTGTCTTGAAAAGTAAGGTTAGAATTTGATTATTAATGTTGCGAATCATCCATTGGAATTTGCCATTTTGTTGTGATGTTTTGGGGCATGAAAATGAAACCGAATGCCCTTATCTAAGAAGAGTTTATGTAGGTTACGGTTGTCAAATTCACCGCCATGATCACATCGAATGACCCGATTTCACACTTAAATTGAGTGTGAACATATTTTCAAAATAATTGAAACTTAGACAAAACAACAAATGTTTTAAGTAAAGGATAAACCCAAACGAAATGCGAATAATGATCCAAAAACGATACATAGTACTTGAAACCCGAGAGACTGGGAATAGGTGAAGTCCATACATCAGAGTGAATTATATCAAAACAAGCATTAACGACAATATCTGAACTAAAAAATAAAAGTCTAACATGTTTGCCAAGCTGGAAAGTATGACAAAGCACGAGAGGCTTTTCTTTATTACACGAAATAAAATTATTAGAAACAAGACGACGAAGCACTTTGCTTCCTGGATGTCCAAGGCGCTGATGCCACGTATGCTAACTAACAAGAAGAGCTTGAGGAATTGGAGACGGGCCGTGACGGGATAGAGGTCGTCCGAGCTATCACATCGGAGAAGCACCAGACGTGTCATGAAATCCTTAACAGAAAAACCAAAAGGATCAAATTCAACAGTACAATTATTATCGCGAATAATATGATGAACAAATATTAAATTTTTGACAATATGAGGGTAATAAGCACGTTATTTAGGTGAAGGGTTGAGAGGAGTTGTCAAATGGTATGACCCGTAGATGACCGGTATGGAATACCCGTCACCAACCAAGACGGACGGATACATACACATATTAAAAACATTGCTTAGTCTATTGACAGAAGCATTGAGATGTAGACTCGCACATGTGTCCATATTCCATCCTCCGGTCGTGGGGTCATGAAGTGTCCCGGTGTTGAAAGCATGGGGTAAGATACTTTCTTGTCCCGGAGTGATTGATTGCCCGATAATGTGAGATGGTGGGCCCGTTGGAGCATGGGGCTCTTTGGAGCGATTACAGTGTAAGGGTAATTGGGCCATATAAAATCGGACCAGGTTTCTTTTGGGCTTGAGGGATGTAACCGATGGTGTTAGGTTGGGTATTGAATACAGTTGGGCTTAGGATGGGTGTAGGGATGTTGGGTTGGGCCGGTGGGTTATTAAATCCAGGTTGTGGAAGTAGATGGTGGACTGGACCTGGTTGATGTATGTGATATGGTGTATGAGTTGGGCTTGGTGCGTGGGCCTGAAATAAATAAGCCATAGGTCCAGAGGCAGGTCGTGAATGGTTAGTACTAGGATTGTGTTGCCCAGTAATCCCAAGTCTGCCTAATAACTTGAAAATAATTTCCTCACTATTGCTTCCTTCCTTGGTTTCAACAGTACGCGTAGTAGGCTTATCATTTGTGTCATGTACAAATTTACAACCCATTCCAAATCGACACACCTTTTGTAAAGTTAATGCACGGTTTCCATGATTTAACTTGAGGTTAGAGGAGGCGAGTAATACCTTTATCGGTCATGAGTACCAAGGGAGATTAAGACGAAGCATCCACGGGAAGAGAAAGAAACTTGATTTCAACCGCATCTCTTCGAATGAGCATGGAATGAGCCATCTTGAAATTGGGAAAAGGATCCTTATGATGCATTACGCTACAAACTTGATCATATTTTTCGTTTAGGCCTTCAAGAGCGTAATGTACCAAGTCTTCATCTAGAATGGAGGAGTCGAGGCTTGCTAGAATGGTGGCAATGGATTCGAGTTTCCCAAAGTATGTCTTCATGGTTTGATCTCCGAGTCGTAGGGACCTTAGTTGCGCTTTTAATGCATTAGTACGTGAACATTTATTGTCTTTGACAGTGATGGTGAGTATATCACATGCTTCTTTGGCCGTTTTAGGGCACGCCACTACTAACCATCTTTGAAGTGAGTCCGAAAGCGTGATAAAAATCCACGAGAGAAATTTTTTATCAACCTTGACTTCGTATTGAGTGGATGAAGGGGTGGAACTAGACGTGGAATCGGTGGGGATCCGATGGATGAACTTATCTACCTCGTAACTAAAACATAATTGTTCAAAAATTCCCACGAGCCATAGTTCCACTTGTCAAGGTCTAGTTTGACAGAACCCTCGTGAGTAGATGGTGGTGAGTAACAACCAGAGTTTTCGGACGAGATGTATGAGTGGTCTTTATGTTGATCCGGTCATCATCGAAGTTGTGAGTTATGATGTAGGTATTGGACTTGTGACCTTATTGCAAAAGTAACAAAAACAATGAGGATCGTGAGCTTAGCACTAATTACATTGATAATAATTGTGCACGAAACAAAATAAAACTGTGATGATTGTTGAATATTGTTGTGGTGGTAGAAGTTGTAGGGTTTGTGAGGTTTGTTAGGATCGACTGGATATGGCTACTGATACCATATTGTCGTATAATGAGATATTATTGAGAGAATATTTGATTTGATTGATTGGCAACTAACAATACATCGTACATATATAACCATATACCGACTATTCTAGAATATGGACTAGAGCCCATTACAAAATACATAATACGGGCTAATAATATGTTACTTAAGTTAGTTTTGTCAAATGTAATCATTTCATTTATGCACGAATACATATGATGTACAAGTCATAGACTCTTTTGCTCCTTCAAAATTATGACTAACATAAAGTTTAATGATATAACTAACATAAAGTCTACTTTAGACTCCAACATGGAAAAAAATACTTTCATAAATTAAGAAACATTTCATAAACTTCCAAAGCCGGAGGATTCTTACCTTAAGCTTCCATGAATGCTTAGAGGTACTTATCGGTCATTGAAATTCACTTCGATGTTGTCCATACCTTGAAGATGGAAAGTTAAGAAGAACCTAAGCACAAAAGAAGTTTTGAATAAGCTTATAAACACATGGACTCTGTGATTAAAATAAAATTAAAAAAAAACTTACATAAAAGGATTTATTGGAAACAAAAGAAAAGAAATATTGGACATCTAGGGACGGAAAGGACATTAGATTATGGATAGATAAGTGTTACGATAATTGATGAGTGTCTAAATACTCATCATTTTTGTACTATCTAGATCGCAAAAACATCTGAAAACACTCGTAAATGCTTCAAAATGATAAAATATCACAAACAAGTGTTTTATATGTTTTAAATGCAAAACATCAAAATCTGTGAAAACGATCAAGTTTGCATAATTGGCGCTTTAGTCCCCAAGTTACAAAAGTTGTCAAAATTAGTCCATGGTAATTCAAAAACTTGTAAAATATCATTTTAGGTCCTTGAGATTCAAAAGTTGTCAAAACAAAACCTTTAAAGTTCAAAATCACAAAATGACAAC